>JAGSMS010000004.1:16840000-16915000 GCA_029286595.1 Bhutanitis thaidina | reverse complement strand
AGAAGGCAGGTACGGCAGAATAAAACGTGATTCCGCCACTCATTTTTCGCCACTTCAGAATAAGGTGACGGATAGCCACGTCACACATGTTTAATGCAAGTGAAGGAGCCCCAATAACAGCAATGGTATCGGAATCGAAAAAATAATGATTACGATTTTCTTGGATTGCATTGGAATAGTGTTATTGGATTTTAAAGAACGTAACACTGCTATAAATGCGACATATTATTCTACCCTTCGCATCCATAAACCTCGTTAACTGTAAACATTGTAACAAGTATTTAAAAATATCCATTGCGGTATATTTTATTACAATTCTTAAAATACCAGATATTTGTTATATATAACTGATACTTTGGATCATAATTCTGATTTCTACAAAATCCTGCGACATGTAAAGACTCATGCCTGTTAAACGTAGTAGGAGTCGGCAGTTACTTAGGCACTTAATTTAAGAGAACTTCCGTGATACAATTTTCGCTCCCCATCGTCGCTACGTTGTTCCTGGAGATTGCAAGACGATTTTCAAAGCATTGCCTTTCGACACCCACGAAATATTCACGGCGCTTATTACACGGCATGTGCTTAAGTTCAATATTCATGATTTTTAATTATGACACTACTATTTTTTATTTATTTTTATAGAAGAAGGGGGCAAACGAGCGTGCGGCTCACCTGATGGTAAGTGATCACCGACGCCCACGAACATCCACAACACCAGAGGAGCTGCTAGAGAAGAAAGACGTATTTCTAGATGAACTCCCGGTTGGTTTTAATACACCGAGCCGAGTATCTGAATGCCGAGCATTTATGTACTAAACACAAATTGTTGGTTTCGTTCTGTGTCTCTGACCCCACCTCTTACCCCTTCTCCGAATTTTTATATTTGCGTTACGAATCCGCAAAGTTGACACCGGTAATATTCGGGTAGTTGTCACCGTTGAAAAAGTATTTATATTGTAAATATGTGAACGATAAACATAATTTAAACCAAGCCAGAGCGAACATTTATCATTCTAGCCCTTAACTACATACAATATAAAAGATACAGCGTTACCCGCCGGGTTCGGATGTTCATGACCTGGGGATGACATCTTGTCCTTAAAATTTTTTTAGTTTAACGTGGGGGAAAAGGTGCTCCTTACCCGTCACCGTCTCCGGTGACTGGTTACGTCGGGATCAGCATTGAAGATGCCGGACTGACTAAAACCCACGGTAGATCTGCTGTTAGCCCAGTGGCCTTTACAGCTCAACAGTAGAGACAGGCCCATAGTAAAACCAGAGGTGTTGCAGGTGCGTTGCTGGCTTTAGTAATATTTGCAGGATGAGGTGAGATTGTGGAGGAAAGATGGGGGAAGGGAAGTGGGCCTCGGTAACCTTCACCACTGAACGAAATACAGAAGCACAAGATGCGTCTACTTTACACCGGTATTCTGCGACGCCAGTAGAGATGTTGTTCCCCATCACTAGTCAGTAACATTTGTGTTCAGCTCGTTAGGATGTATTTTCGTCATCAGGAGAGTTGCCAGAAACAGGTTGCACGGCATACTGGTGAGATTGTTCTGTAGCGCCCTACATTCCATATTTGCAATATGTAGATATTAATAATTTCAAAACATAAATCACAATGTTTCTAGAAGTATTAGTAAATAAAATTATAAGAAAATTCCTAAAAAGTCTTAGCTTAAATACAAGAAATAATAAGTAGTTTCAAAATTTTATTTAATACTTGTTGGACAAATAGATATGAATATATTAAAAAAAGCTTTTGACAATGTAGTTTAGAGAGAACCTTGACCTACGTTTTGACGTATTATCTATTTGTAGAAAGGAAGAAAAATTCAATGTTTCATTACGAAAAAAGTGAAACTTAGTGCTATTCGGTAAGACCGAAAAAGAGCAGCAGACTGCTTACCAACCATTCTGCCCAGCGTTTTTGGCACTTTCATAGAACTAGTTCACTTGTCCAGATGTCCAGAAGGGGACTTGTCTTTATACTTTGGCTGATGATGAAGATGACAGGTGTATCCATTTAGAAAGAGTAACAAGTAGACTGTGGGCTCGTTCCTCACACTTCTTGAAATAAAAATATTTTAAGCGAGAAATTTAATACAATCTCGTAGGCGTTTAAGTACAGTCTTTAGTCGTAAGGACTTTTTGTTGAATCTTGTTTTCGTAATTTAAGAGGGCAGGGTAATGAAGCGACCGCGAAAGTACCTAATGATAACGGCATAATATAACGTTGTTTTTATGACTGTCAAAGTTTTTTTTCTAATGAAAGGAGCGATATCAAATTGTAAATAAAAAGTAATGTAGCTACTTATGACATTGAGGTTTATTTTTTTCAGTTTACTGTTTATTGTAAAGTGTTTCTTTCTTTCTCTATCTTTTTTACAGCCTGTAATTAGTACCTCTATCTATCTATCTTTCTTACAGCCTGTAATTAGTACCCCTGCTTGACATAGGCCTCTCCCATAGGCGGAATTTGACTGAATCGCCACAAGCACAAACGGGTTGGCGAACGTAGAACCAGACACCACGCGCCTTAGACGTTGCAGTCGTCACGGGTCTGTCTCATTTCGGAATGGTATTTTTTGAAATGTGTATTCCGCCTTCTGTCGGAAGACACTAGATTTTCCAGGCATTTTATATCGTCGACTCCTACGACACCCAAGGTATAAAGGGCAATATCAGATGTTCTTACCCCGCCACTACACGGCCACAAACAAGCAGCTGCTAACTTTTAATTGAGATAAGATTTTATATCCTATTTCATAGCTTAACCTACACCTCTGCTAAATCGTGTTCATATAATATTTGTCCTTTAAGAGTGATTGAACAACAAATATAAAAACTTTCACACAGTATGATGGAGATACGTAGGGAGAGAGGGGAGCGCCAACGTCATGCTGTGAGCCCGGGATGCTAAGCGAGAAGCCAGACTGCCCCATTACAAAATAATAATAAATTTATCTGACATAAAACATGTGATAATTTTGTTCAAATAAGTCCCGTAACCATTTTTCTGCACCTATTACCACATTTCTTCACGCCCTGGGTTGACTGTTAGAGAATGCCAAAGTCCGCCTTTTGTAATCCTTTCGGTGTACACAATAAAGTATAAATAAATAAGCCCTCGACCTAGTAAAAACTGTGATTCAAGAGCCAAATAATTGTAATAACTTATTTTAAATATTTTTATTATCCTAATATAGTTTTATAAGTAACGTTTGTACAAATACTCTATGCCAATGTTCTGAATGTTAATGCAATTTTTTTCATAATACTACTTTTCGCCCACGCGGGGAATCTTCCCACGACTTTCCTGGGATAAAAAGCCTATGATCTTCTCCGGGCATCTCTCTTCTCATAATATCTGCGTACCAAATTTCATCTAATTCGTTTCAGCTACACGGCTGCCTAATTGAAAAACAAACATACTTTCACATTTATGTTAAGCAAAGTTAAGAAATCGTTCTGGGTCGATATATAATAAAATTCCATACACTACACTAGTTACAAAAAGTATTTGTGTTTAAAAGTTTACTTTAACCTTAACGATTATCTTAATGATAAGGTAGCATGGAATAGTTACCATACAGTTGATATGAACTATCTTGTAACTTGACGCTGCTACTTTGCAAATATTATGAATTTACAAAATAAATCGCTCGCTTGGAGGCCTCAGCGTGTGGCGATGTCATGTTGCGGGGCGTCCACTTCCGTTTAATATGGGACCGTACCTTTCATTTTATGATACGCATTGTAATTGTTGCAGAAACAATTAAAATAGAGGATACCTACAGAGTTTACTTCGCTGGTTTCTTTTCCGTCAGAGGAACCTCATTATGAAAAGGTGGTGGTAGAATGTAACCAAACAATAATAAGATTTGACATTTGGCAAACGAATCTTTTTTATGGCGAAGAATTGTCATTCATTACATTTAATATTCATATAATATTGGTAGGATTAAGTAAAGTAAAACAAAGAGTTCATGCGTTTATTATTTAAATGTGACCAATGTAATCTGATATATATTGTAATGTCACAAAAATATACAGAGACATCTCCTCTCCTCCTGATCAATAGGTTATCTTCGATTACTACACCAAATCATCATTCAAAGTTCACGTAACCGTGAAACACTTCAAAACATTACATTCTAGATTTATAAGCCATAAAACAAATATTATGGCTCGTATAAAGAATCATAGGAGTACATCTAATATTTTGTAACAAGGAAAACGTAACTGGGAATAGAGAACGTTCGGTTTATAAAACATTAGCGACACGCCCCGGCGTCGCATATGGCTGAATCTACATCATAAAGAACCATTTATTTTCTTTGATGTCCATCGGCTATAATGTAACCGGTGAAAGTATTTTACAAAATCGGTCCATTGGTTTTTGAGTTTGTTTATTTCAAAGAAAAGAATTCACGAATCCATTTTTCAATACTCTTGTAAATGATATTATTGTTCGCGAAAATATACGTGCGGAGGATATTATAGCGCCGTAAGTGTAGGGGAGGCCGGGGATGGTTGACAACAGGGGCAGGATGACTAACAGGCTAAAGATAGGCTTACTAAAAATATTCGTCGTAATATAATGCGTCTCTGACTGTAAGTAAAAGATGTCTCCATGTCTCACCTGTCACCGTGAGTCAGATAAAAAGGTGGTTAAGTGGTGATGGAAAATTCTCCAAAATTCACGAAACAAATTAAATATTCTTATAGATGTTTTCTTTTTTTTTTTTTCTTCTGTAGATTATTGTCACTTTTATGTTTCACAATTGTTACGATTTATGTGCCGTGCATTTTGGGTTATTCAATGGTCGAACGCCTAGCAGCCCTAGGCCAACACATGTGCGGGGTTGTATGACTATGCGTCAATCGATTCCTTACTATAGATTATATTGAGCTTCGGTCTTAGATTATTTTTTATATGTGTAAATACTAGGTTAGTTTTCAAGTTGCAAAATGAAAATTTTTCCGATTCTGTGTTAATGGGTTTTTATGTGCCAGACCGACTAGGAGTCCCTGTATGGAGACAACATACGAGTAACCTACAGAATACCCCATTGCAACAAGAGCAAACCTAAAGATTTCATTATCAATTGTGTATTGTTCAATTAATTATATAAAAAATATGAATTTAATTGAGTGTTGTTTCATTTATCATTGGCACCCAATAGATTTGTATTATATTGCCTCACTGGCACCATTTAGACCTTGTGCTGGCCAGGAAAGAAACCCAAGAGACGCTGGCACACTCGTACCTACAAAAGTGCCATTTGTTACACATACCGCTCCCTGAAAGCTTCACGAGTTGCCATTAACCAAAAGAGAATTCACATGGCAAAACATCGCGGCAATAAGAAAATAAAGTTAAATCTGCAAAAGACTCTACACGACTCCTCTTTCTACGCGATTCCTCCTCGGCTCTGGAGGGCAGGGCGAGTGGTGCAAAGTAATGACGCCTACCCTCCCCCACACTCCAATATCCGCACCCGAAGTGGCCCCGCTAAGCCAGGCCGGCCATGTAGATTCCTCTTCGTTAATCGTCAGCTCCTCCGCCGCGATAAGGCAGAAAGCTTTTGAAGGGGGAAATACCGGTATATTTCATTATATAGACTGGTGTCGGATATTGGCTTCTAAGCGAAGTGCCTGGTTTCGCTATCGCCATTTGACTCGCCAAACGTGACGATTACGGAAAATCCGCAGTAGATTGCAGGTACGAGGATAGGATAGCACCGTGGTAGGAGCTGCTAGATAAGAAAGACGTATTTCTAGATGAACTCCCGGTTGGTTTTAATACACCGAGCCGAGTATCTGAATGCCGAGCATTTATGTGCTAAACACAAATTGTTGGTTTTCGTTCTGTGTCTCTGACCCCACCTCTTACCCCTTCTCCGAATTTTATATTTGCGTTACGAATCCGCAAAGTTGACACCGGTAATATTCGGGTAGTTGTCACCGTTGAAAGGTGATTGAAATCGGCCAGGACGACAACATTAACATAAATTGCAGTTGAATATGCAGCCCTATTCATGTAATTAGCTCTCGGTGATACTCATTATTACTTTCGACTGCATTTGATTGTCTCTGACAGCTGAGAGCAAATAGGCCAATTGTGCTTGTGACAGTGACTAATGAACCAATGAACACGATCGATTTAACAGATTCGTAAATGAAGGGCCTAGTTGATATAGATTTATTTACTTATTTATTTTTGATTGTTGACACATGAAACTAAGATGGCGGACTTAATGCCTTTCGACATTCTTTACTAGTCAACCCTGGGCGAGAAAGAAATACGTATTGGCAAGTTCAATAATTCTAATAAGTAAGAAATGTTAATTAAATATTAATATCAAATACATAATACTCGTATTTGTTATATACTTACGTACATATTATACAAACAATATAGTATATATACACATACAATAAATACATAAACTAAATAAATAGGAATATTTACGATGGCATTTGCCTTCAAATAGTGATGTCAGAGTGGAGTTTTAAAAGAGTTATTACAGATTACTAAGTAAAATTAACGTAAAGTAGCATTCTGCTAAACCCTCACAAGAGACGCCTTTACCCAGCAGAAGGATATTTTTAGGCTGATACATGACGAATCAAAAAAGTTTTAAAGTTATAGAAAACATTATAAATAGTTATACAAAAAGTACTTCTCGATAAAATATTCTTGTCGTAAATTAGTACTTACGAAATTCTTACAAACATTATTTTACTTACAACTAAATAGAGCCAGGAATGTTTGATCGCACCTAGTGGGTGAGGTCCGCGGCGAGAGACTATGTTTAACATTGCTAAAGTGTAAGATTTCCCTTTCCAAAGTCCTCTTTCCACTACACCCGTTACGAGAATGCGATATTTCAAAGCGATCCTCCGCTCGTTCTAAAATCACCTTTAAGTCTCCAAACGTTTCATATCAATCGTCCAAAATAAAACTGCTATTACCGTTTAAAATTTTGCAAAAACGTGACTTGCTATTGGAACGTCTTTAAAACTGTTGGCAAAAAATAATAATAAACTCTAATGCACTTTTCACTTTAAAAATTCTTTGAGCGAATATTCAAAAGCTTGCATTGCTGTAGGATTGTTTTTAAAATACAGTGAGGTACTAAATTAGATTGTGCTTAAGCGTTTCACTCATGTGGAGAAAATTTTACATGAAATAAGTCTCGTTAGACTTATTTTGTACAATAAATGTATGTACTTAAGCTAACGACTTTTCTATTTACTTTACATAAGATTCGGCACTTTCATAGAGCGATGTATACATTTGTACAACACAATGGCAGAAAATACAGAAACATTACCATCACTGTAGAATTTTATTCTGTGTCGAGGAAGCGTGTTACAGACTCACAATTTTTCAAAGAATAAATAAAAAGATATAAGTTACTTACATGAACAAACACTACATGTACAAACCTTAAGACACAGAACAATTGTATGTAGGCCATAGAAATAATTGTACTCTGCAGAAAACAAAGCCACGACCTCAATGACGCTGCGCAAGCGGTCAAAAGAAGAAACGTTTAGAATTCAAACTATCACATAGAATCACCAGAGACTTGTTTGTAAGAGTGCATCAGAATGGCATCGAGTCTCCTGATTCGGAGGCAGTTCTAACCACCTATATATATATATATATATATATATATATATATATATATATATATATATATATATATATATATATATATATATATATATATATATATATATATATATATATATATATATATATATATATATATATATATATATATATATATATATATATATATATATATATATATATATATATATATATATATATATATATATATATATATATATATATATATATATATATATATATATATATATATATATATATATATATATATATATATATATATATATATATATATATATATATATATATATATATATATATATATATATATATATATATATATATATATATATATATATATATATATATATATATATATATATATATATATATATATATATATATATATATATATATATATATATATATATATATATATATATATATATATATATATATATATATATATATATATATATATATATATATATATATATATATATATATATATATATATATATATATATATATATATATATATATATATATATATATATATATATATATATATATATATATATATATATATATATATATATATATATATATATATATATATATATATATATATATATATATATATATATATATATATATATATATATATATATATATATATATATATATATATATATATATATATATATATATATATATATATATATATATATATATATATATATATATATATATATATATATATATATATATATATATATATATATATATATATATATATATATATATATATATATATATATATATATATATATATATATATATATATATATATATATATATATATATATATATATATATATATATATATATATATATATATATATATATATATATATATATATATATATATATATATATATATATATATATATATATATATATATATATATATATATATATATATATATATATATATATATATATATATATATATATATATATATATATATATATATATATATATATATATATATATATATATATATATATATATATATATATATATATATATATATATATATATATATATATATATATATATATATATATATATATATATATATATATATATATATATATATATATATATATATATATATATATATATATATATATATATATATATATATATATATATATATATATATATATATATATATATATATATATATATATATATATATATATATATATATATATATATATATATATATATATATATATATATATATATATATATATATATATATATATATATATATATATATATATATATATATATATATATATATATATATATATATATATATATATATATATATATATATATATATATATATATATATATATATATATATATATATATATATATATATATATATATATATATATATATATATATATATATATATATATATATATATATATATATATATATATATATATATATATATATATATATATATATATATATATATATATATATATATATATATATATATATATATATATATATATATATATATATATATATATATATATATATATATATATATATATATATATATATATATATATATATATATATATATATATATATATATATATATATATATATATATATATATATATATATATATATATATATATATATATATATATATATATATATATATATATATATATATATATATATATATATATATATATATATATATATATATATATATATATATATATATATATATATATATATATATATATATATATATATATATATATATATATATATATATATATATATATATATATATATATATATATATATATATATATATATATATATATATATATATATATATATATATATATATATATATATATATATATATATATATATATATATATATATATATATATATATATATATATATATATATATATATATATATATATATATATATATATATATATATATATATATATATATATATATATATATATATATATATATATATATATATATATATATATATATATATATATATATATATATATATATATATATATATATATATATATATATATATATATATATATATATATATATATATATATATATATATATATATATATATATATATATATATATATATATATATATATATATATATATATATATATATATATATATATATATATATATATATATATATATATATATATATATATATATATATATATATATATATATATATATATATATATATATATATATATATATATATATATATATATATATATATATATATATATATATATATATATATATATATATATATATATATATATATATATATATATATATATATATATATATATATATATAAGATAAAATAACGTAAATACCTTTCATAGTAAACACTTATTATTCTCTTTTCAAATAAAACTATTTTAATTCAAAGTTACCAAGAGCTAAAAAAGTGAAATATAAAATTAAATTAAAAAAACTTAGGTGTTAGACGTCCAGCTAACCTTCAGCTTTTATTTATTAATTTCGGTCCGATCTACGCAGAATGTCCTCACAGTATCTTGAGGATGTGCAGCGGTACGCTTGGTTTTAGATTTAAATTTGTTTAATACTGGATCCCAAGCCGATGGTAGCACCCAGCCATTTTCTCTATTGAAATTAGGATGTTTGTTTGGCTTAAATAGCCTCGCGAATCATCCTTGGCAGGAATCGGTGTTCTTTTGCGAGGATTTGTGGTCTATCAAATTAGATGTAATGGTTGGGGAGATCAAGGATATGATCACAGACTGCAGACATCCTGGAGCGTCGGTGTTTCACGTCAGCTATGTGTTCTTTTACGCGGGTCCTTACAGATCTTTTAGTTTCCTTATGTAAGACAGACCACATTCACAATCAAACTTGTACACTCCTGCATCTTGTAGAGGGATATTGCACTTGACAGATGGTAAATATTTACTTATGTTTTTCGGCGGCTTGAAAAACGTTTTTATAGAAGCTTTCTTCAAGATATAGCCAATCTTGTCCGTAACGCCTCTGGTATACGGTAATACAGTCAAAATTTTGGGAATATAAAAACAAAATTAAACGCGATAAAATCCGTAAATAATAGTTTTATTTCAAACAAAAGCTATTTTTAGCTCCACATAAAGCTTAAACACAATTGTTACTTTCTCTTTGAAGTTGTAATGTGACAAAAAATAAATAAATTCTGGTCTTTTATGTATGCGAATATTCCAATGTAAACTGTAATTGTTATTCAGTCACGAATTTCATGAATAAGTATTATTTCAGGGAAAAATTAATAATTACTTATATTTACATCATAACTTGTTTAATTCTAAGAAAGTTCTGTTTAGATAATAGAATTTTGTAGAACATTAAAAACATTCTAATCTTGGCTTCTCAATATATATATGAAAATGTAATGTTTGAATAAGTTTGAATAAGAATAGTGGTATTCATTATGTAAATACTTGGAACAGACACAAGCTCGTGATCCCAGTTACTGGACTCCATAGAGCCATTAACTCGTTCACGGGGCGTTTCTACAGCAAAAAGTCTTCCTATCAATAGGTTTTAAAAGTTTGTTATACAAAGACTTTATAGAAAGATTCTTTATTATAAAGATCGCTCCTCAAGCCATTTCTAAAAAAAATATTGTATTACTCGTATTGTTTAAACTATTCAAACGTTTTGTTTTGAAAAAATACAAAAAAGATACTTACAGAGATTATTTCACCTGTTTCTTCTCCATCAGAGCCACCTCATTATAAAACATTGGTAACGTTTAAAAAATTACGTTGATAAGTGAAATTTATGTTTCTGATTATTTGATTTGATTTGATATTTTATTTGATCTGTCCTTTCCCCTGATGGGGCTCCCTAGAGTGGCGGGGCACCACACTAGTGGAGTCGTGGATATGTACGAAAACGTAGCCATTGCTATTTCTAAGGCCTTTACCTTAGTCGTCTCTTACGATACCATCGGGAAGTATGGGAGTGACAGAATCTTACGCCGGTACCCCACGACGACACATGACTAAAATAGGTGTATTTATATTGTAAATATGTGAACGATAAACATAATTTAAACCAAGCCAGAGCGAACATTTATCATTCTAGCCCTTAACTACATACAATATAAAAGATACAGCGTTACCCGCCGGGTTCGGATGTTCATGACCTGGGGATGACATCTTGTCCTTAAAATTTTTTTTTTTTAGTTTAACGTGGGGGAAAGGTGCTCGCACCTACCCGTCACCGTCTCCGGTGACTGGTTACGTCGGGATCAGCATTGAAGATGCCGGACTGACTAAAACCCCCACGGTAGATCTGCTGTTGGCCCAGTGGCCTTTACAGCTACATCCGTAAGACCTCCTCCTTAAAAGTGATATTTGGATGTTGTATATATGTAATGACCCGTGGAAACTTTCATAGTGTGATGAGAGATTGTATGCACAATAGCGCCATCTTGAGAAATTACTTTCTTGAATAAATACGTGCCGTTCTTGAGCTTCTGTGATCTAGATGTGAAATAGATCTCGCCACACAGCTTTTAAAATATGGATTTCCATATTCATATTGCTTAAACGAGGTAGAGCCAAGCAGCGGCTTTTGCTGCTGCTCGAATGGGCCGGCTCGACCGGGTTGGTACCACTACCTCGCAAAATACCGACGTGAAGTAGAGGCATCTTGTGCTTCTGCGCTTCGTTCGGTGAGTGTGGTAACCGGAGACCCACCCTACTTTTCCATCCCCTTCCCCATACTCCCTTCCATCTTCCAAATATTCTTAAAAGCCGGCAACTCACCTGCAGCACCTCTGGTGTTGCAGATATACGTGGGCGACGGTAATCACTTACCATCATGTGAACCGCTTGCTCGGTAGCCGCCTTACCCATAAAAAAAGAAACATTGCCATACACAGGCTAATGATATGAAATTAAAATAACAACATAAGCATGCAACATAGAAGAATTGCACTTATTCACCGTACTCAGTAGATCTTTTAATGGCTATTTTGTAAAACAAAAAGTATAACCATTTTTTGGTTATTGCCGTTTTGTATCAACGTAAGAATCTACAAGTCTCTTTCTTCCAGTGGTTCGTTAGAGGTGAACGCAATGACTATAGACTGATGGCTGCATAACAATCTCGAAAATTACCGGACCAAATATAAGCAGAACTGTGACGGGCAGCAGCGTTTAAGGAGCTAGGTGGCTGGTAATGCAATCGCCAATCCACTTGCCTACTTATGGAAGAGGCCTATGTACTGCAGTCGGCATTTACAGGATGCTAAGATAAGTTAAGGTATAACATCCCGGGGAAGTCAGGGGGATAATATACAATCTTTTTCTCCAAATATCAACCTACCTCCCGGTGCTTACTAAAGCACAAGGCTCTAGGTGGTCGAAACTACATCAAAATATACCGAATCCAAATCCCACAGACTAATGATGGGTGAAGCATCTCTAGTACGAAGGTATCGGTACTGCGCTTGCCCAGCGTGTTGAGTATGGGCAAATAAAAATAGTACAGTAGCTGATCTTTGTTGGTGGTTTCATGGAGTGGCCTTTGTTTTGCAGTGGACTTAAACAGCCTGTTAAAGAAGAAAACGATAGGACAGGGATTATTCAAGTAAATTAAACTTAAAGTAAATGTTGTAGTCTATACGTTATTTTTCCTTCATAAGCATCAATTAATATTCGGATGATCCGCAATAAGCTGTCCGGTGTTTACTGGAGATTCCAGGCAATAATGAAAAGCTTAGCTTCGCAAAGATTTGTAATAAAGCATTTTTATTATAATTTTAGTGAGTATTATTATTATTCTTTATTTTATATTTTTCCAAACATTAGTATAATCAATTTTCTTTATTAAGTGTTATATAATTCTGTATTAATCGCCTGCTTTTTACTTTTTCTTAATAATATTTGAAATTAACTTTTCATTTATTACTGTTTCATTTTATGCCAAAGAGCCTTTTTAATTAAATATTATTAAGATTATCCCGCTTTCGTTTGATATAACTTTTATTTTAATGACATATATTAAGATGTGGTAGCTCGGGGGTCAAGGAGCTGGCTTTATGGATTCTATGGTGTTCTGGATTCGTATTTAATATTAGTATAGGTACTGAATTTACCAAGTGCTTAGTGATGAATGAAAATACCGTTCAAACCTGTTTAAGAAACAATAAAAATTACATATGTCGTGAAGCCAGGCTATCTGCATGGAGCAGCCTACCTCAGCTCAAAAGCCCTTTCAATATGATATGAGGCATTTGCCCAACACCTTCACGAACTGCTGCTGCTAGTTTAGTACAATTTGATGCCACTGACCTTCTGTTGTTTACCGTATCATGTATATCACATTAGCTGTTTTTAATAAACAAACATTTAATTTACGTTTCTCTAAATCATTTTTTGTTGCAAGGAAACTAAGAGTTAAAATAGGCGAATTCGAATATAAAAGAGGTATAAATTGTAAGGGTAAATTTTGGTATTTGATTTACTTAAAAAATTAAACTGTGCACGAAAACTATTTGCATACACTTGTTTGCGATGAAATGCCACGTAGTGAAACGGTAGATCGGTCGGTAGTTACGACTGGGATATTGGTTTCGCAAATAAATTATAAATTGACAATCAAAAATACAATGAATCTGATTTTCCACAACAATAAATCTTGTGCTTTCTATTTTAATAGAAAACATTTATGGAAAGACTTAATTACTTTAACAACAAAAGAATTTATTTTGTCAAAGTCATTAAGTGCTTTTTTTTGGCTAGATTTGGTTAGTAAAAAATTGTAGAAGGCCAAGGAAACGACCAACTTCAAGATCTTGAACGATACAAAATTTCTCAGCTTCAGTTATAACGTGTCAATTATGTCTGTATATTAACATATTCTAGATTATATATAATGCTATTTTCAGATGTTTAATCACATCTAACAGGAAATCTGTTAGATGTCATCAAATCGATTCTAAATCAATTTGAATTTTAATATTTGAAATTAACTTTTCATTTATTACTGTTTCATTTATGCCAAAAGCCTTTTTTAATTAAATATTATTAAGATTATCCCTTTCGTTTGATATAACTTTTATTTTAATGACATATATTAAGATGTGGTAGCTCGGGGGTCAAGGAGCTGGCTTTATGGATTCTATGGTGTTCTGGATTCGTATTTAATATTAGTATAGGTACTGAATTTACCAAGTGCTTAGTGATGAATGAAAATACCGTTCAAACCTGTTTAAGAACCAATAAAATTACATATGTCGTGAAGCCAGGCTATCTGCATGGAGCAGCCTACCTCAGCTCAAAAGCCCTTTCAATATGATATGAGGCATTTGCCCAACACCTTCACGAACTGCTGCTGCTAGTTTAGTACAATTTGATGCCACTGACCTTCTGTTGTTTACCGTATCATGTATATCACATTAGCTGTTTTTAATAAACAAACATTTAATTTACGTTTCTCTAAATCATTTTTTGTTGCAAGGAAACTAAGAGTTAAAATAGGCGAATTCGAATATAAAAGAGGTATAAATTGTAAGGGTAAATTTTGGTATTTGATTTACTTAAAAAATTAAACTGTGCACGAAAACTATTTGCATACACTTGTTTGCGATGAAATGCCACGTAGTGAAACGGTAGATCGGTCGGTAGTTACGACTGGGATATTGGTTTCGCAAATAAATTATAAATTGACAATCAAAAATACAATGAATCTGATTTTCCACAACAATAAATCTTGTGCTTTCTATTTTAATAGAAAACATTTGTGGAAAGACTTAATTACTTTAACAACAAAAGAATTTATTTTTGTCAAAGTCATTAAGTGCTTTTTTTTGGCTAGATTTGGTTAGTAAAAAAATTGTAGAAGGCCAAGGAAACGACCAACTTCAAGATCTTGAACGATACAAAATTTCTCAGCTTCAGTTATAACGTGTCAATTATGTCTGTATATTAACATATTCTAGATTATATATAATGCTATTTTCAGATGTTTAATCACATCTAACAGGAAATCTGTTAGATGTCATCAAATCGATTCTAAATCAATTTGAATTTTTATCTCTCTACCTTAAACATATAATAGATTATTTCAAAATGTTAAATTTACCTAAAGGCTTAAAATATGCACTGAGTAAAACTGTAAAGACGTATTAATATGTTTATATGTAAACCGATATAAGTAATAAGTATTTAGAAATAATGTCAAGCATTTTAAGGAAATTTGTAGCTAATCCGGAATGCATAGGTTATGGGAAGGCTTATTTTTTTTTAAATCAGTTATCTTGTAATAAAGAATTAAATGTTTGATTTATCTATTGGGATCAAATGATAATTGCTTTGTAATAAGTCTAATATCTCTAACCCTGCCTTAACACCTGCTCCAATGTATTCTGTGTATCGCTGCCTTTGGGTTGCAGATAATAAGCTCACGGTGAAAAAAATATTTTACGACATCCTTTGGGGGAAAAGTACTAGATAGGAGTCATATCTGTGAAAATTTATTTCCTCAAAAAAAACTTTTTTTTTCTTACGCCATATTGAGTATTGAAGTACCTGTAGGTTAGCTACTCAACAACAGATGACCACTAAATGAACGAAGCTCCGACGCCCTGATACTTTTCTCATTATGTAAATAATTTAGTATTCATGTTATTCATAAGGCATAGACCTTATTTGAATTTTTATCTCTACCTTAAACATATAATAGATTATTTCAAATGTAAAATTTACCTAAAGGCTTAAAATATGCACTGAGTAAAACTGTAAAGACGTATTAATATGTTTATATGTAAACCGATATAAGTAATAAGTATTTAGAAATAATGTCAAGCATTTTAAGGAAATTTGTAGCTAATCCGGAATGCATAGGTTATGGGAAGGCTTATTTTTTTTTAATCCAGTTATCTTGTAATAAAGAATTAAATGTTTGATTTATCTATTGGGATCAAATGATAATTGCTTTGTAATAAGTCTAATATCTCTAACCCTGCCTTAACACCTGCTCCAATGTATTCTGTGTATCGCTGCCTTTGGGTTGCAGATAATAAGCTCACGGTGAAAAAAATATTTTACGACATCCTTTGGGGGAAAAGTACTAGATAGGAGTCATATCTGTGAAAATTTATTTCCTCAAAAAAAACTTTTTTTTTCTTACGCCATATTGAGTATTGAAGTACCTGTAGGTTAGCTACTCAACAACAGATGACCACTAAATGAACGAAGCTCCGACGCCCTGATACTTTTCTCATTATGTAAATAATTTAGTATTCATGTTATTCATAAGGCATAGACCTTATTTGAATTTTAATATTTGCATCGCTTTGAGTTTAAACAAATGCAAGAAACTTTGGTTTTATTCATTTCATGATAATGCTCCACCTTAGTTTACAATTTACTATAGTCAGTAACTTTCTTCAAGCTTTGTTTTGCGTGTTGTGAAGCCAGCAGATGTTTTTATATCAGCTAGATGCTAGAGCGCGAAAGGCTAGAAATTATTGTAATAATTATTTTCTAATTAAATAAAAAAGTGATGCAATAATGCGAGGTGAAATTTGAGGTAATCGCGACATCGACAAAGTTATTAAGAAATTTTTTCATCCAATTAATAGAATCTGTATGTAAACATATCAATTTCGTTGAAACGTGTATTTCACAAGCATACACTTACTAAACTGTTCTTGTGCTAAAATTGCGAAACCCAATATAATGTTGAGAGTTTGATGAACGTTTATTAAGCTTGCAACTTTATCCATTATGATGAAATCGATATCGTAAATGAATCAAGTTTCATACAGTTGCTTTATTAAGTTAAAGATGGGCGGTAAACCATAAGGAAATGTCTCACTCGGAAATTTACAAGAGTAAGAAGATGGACTTAGGTTTGCATTTAATGCAGAGTCCGACATAACCGGTGCCTTTAACGTCAGGGTTTGCGTTTGCGCATTTCCCAACGAGACCAAAAAAAGAACTCACAACAAGCCTACCTCCCGATCTTCCTCACGTAGTGGTGAAAATTAGATGTGGAAACCCACTTATCTACACTATACTACACTCGTCCACTTCGTAATCTCTGCCTACACCTAATAAATTATTGTGACAAAAAAGTCAAATAATTATCGACTTTGTGAGAAAATATGTAATTGAAATATGTATTTTATTTTCTTATACAATTTCGATAAACCATTAATTGGTTTATTCCTTTGATTTCCCATATTGGTGAAAAAACGTACTGATACAAACACAGGGTTGAATGAAAAAGATTTATTTTTATTCATATATTATCCCGAAGGAATTTTTTAACAATTGACTGCAGGAAAATCAAATATTTACTTGAAATGTTAATTATATATATGTTTGACTTGTGTAAATGTTATTCAAGTCTTGAATTTATGAGGTAAATTTTTAATTTCGCAATACTGTTTTGTACAGTTGTCGATCACCCATAAAAAGTAAAGTAGCATCCTGTAAGTGCCCACTGACGGGGAAAGGCCTCTTTCTCAATTATCTGAGTGGGTTTTTGGCGTGCAAGAACTATCGGATCGACTTAGTAATTTAGAACATCACTCATGCAAAAATAACCCTGTGATACATACATGGTATACCTGAATTCGAAGCAGAAAACTTTAGAAATGTGATACATTAATGCTCAACAGTCACTGATCACAAATCAAATGATGGATACATTTATTCATTCTGAGGGTTCAAACTACAGAGAATAGAACTACAGGGAATAAGAAACAAAGAGACAAGTTAATCTATTAAGCGCTGTATTCGAACGAAGATCCCCTGCATCTATAAGGACGCAGCCTTACGGTACAGTTTATTTATATACCCGCAATATTTCTTTATTATATAGTCTATCATTAATATTATAAACAGCGTTTGTGTAGCGAAGGAAAATAGCAAGACTAAGTTTCGACTAAAAAACTATTTTATAGTTTATGCCTACAAATTTGTCCGAGTCAGAAATGAACGTATTAACGTGAGAATGTGTCCTGATTCTAACTACATTTATGTAGAAAACAGAGTTTAGAATATCTTTTTAGTTAGATACTACACATTTGAGGCCTGTATTGTTTTCAATGGGTTTTTTTAGTAGGAAGACGCGTGTAACAGCTATTCATATATAACATTTAACCTACAATATACACAAATCCTAAAGTTTTATTTCAATCTCCTTCTTATATATAACACTATCCAGAACATCCAATAAAGCTTAGAGACTTTTCCAATCAACCACTTCTTAATGAGTAAGCGTCTGCAATGTTTCGTGTGTCTCCAATTGATTTGTAGCACTGTAAAATACACAGTTTGTATTAGGAGTGAGTTGTTGGGATATAGGAGTATAACTAAATTTATTAATTTGATATGAAACGATTATTTACGGATTCCATTGTGTTTAATTTTTATTTTTTATTCCGACGTTCCGCAGTCAGGGCGTTCGCTTTTAATTATTAATTTTGATCTGTAGATACGCAGAAGGCGCTACCGGCATCTTGCGATCGTGTAGTGATATGTTTGATTTGGAAATTTAATATATTTATTACGGGATATCAAGCCGGCTGTGGCACCCAGCCTTCTTCGCTAAAGAAATAAGGACGCTTTTTGATTTCAATAGCCTCGCGAATCGCCTTTGACCGTGATTGGTGGTTTATAAAATTTTATGTAATGATGTAATGGTAGGGGCGACACAAAAATATGATCAGTCTGCAGACTTCTTAGAACGGTAATGTTTCATGTCAGCTTTGTGTTCATTTACGCGGGTCTTGATAGTTTTCCCTATGTAAGTGAGACTACGTTCTCAATAAAGCTTGTGCACCCCCGCATCATCATCATAGATTCATTTAAAATTCGAAACTGGCGTAAATAAAAGTAATAATTAAATGAGTTTGTATATATATATTCACGCCTTGTTGCCAACGGGGTAGGCAGAGACAATCTTCTTTCACTTGCTATGGTCCTGACATACGTCTTTCGCTTCTCCCACTTTCATCAATCTTCGCATGCATGCTCGTTGGTTTAGAGTACTCTTGACCTGGCCTTTTTTCAGAATGTTTCCGATTTGATCGTGAAATGTTCGCCTAGGTCTTCCTCTCCCGACCCTTCCATTTTACAATAATTAAATGAGTTTAGCTAATAATATAATCATTATTTAGGAAGTATTAAGATACTAAATTTTTTGATATTAAAAAGCAATATGTAATTTAAAAAAAGAGTATTGATAATTATAATTTACATGTATATATAATGTATGTTGTATGAAATATAATTGTATATATATACATATATAATTATAATATTATAAAATAATTAATATTTTATAATTATAATATTATAAAATAATTAATATATTATAATTATAATATTATAAACAGCGTTTGTGTAGCGAAGGAAAATAGCAAGACTAAGTTTCGACTAAAAAACTATTTTATAGTTTATGCCTACAAATTTGTCCGAGTCAGAAATGAACGTATTAACGTGAGAATGTGTCCTGATTCTAACTACATTTATGTAGAAAACAGAGTTTAGAATATCTTTTTAGTTAGATACTACACATTTGAGGCCTGTATTGTTTTCAATGGGTTTTTTTAGTAGGAAGACGAGTGTAACAGCTATTCATATATAACATTTAACCTACAATATACACAAATCCTAAAGTTTTATTTCAATCTCCTTCTTATATATAACACTATCCAGAACATCCAATAAAGCTTAGAGACTTTTCCAATCAACCACTTCTTAATGAGTAAGCGTCTGCAATGTTTCGTGTGTCTCCAATTAATTTGTAGCACTGTAAAATACACAGTTTGTATTAGGAGTGAGTTGTTGGGATATAGGAGTATAACTAAATTTATTAATTTGATATGAAACGATTATTTACGGATTCCATTGTGTTTAATTTTTATTTTATGGAAAAAAGCGGCAAACGCGCAAGCTTACCTGATGGTAAATGATTACATCTGCAACACCAGAGGTGCTTTTTTTCTTCTTAGTTTAACGTGTTGGAAAAGTGCTCGCACCTACCCGTCACCATCTCCGGTGACTGGTTATGTCGGGATCAGCATTGAAGATGCCGGACCGACCAAAACCCCTACGGTAGATATGCTGTTGGCCTAGTGGCCTTTACAGCTCCAACGGTAGAGACAGGAGGCCCGCAAGTTAAAACCAGAGGTGTTGCAGGTGCGTGGCTGGCTTTTAGTAATATTTGCAGGATGAGAGTGAGATTGTGGAGGAAATTGATTTTACGGCTTCATTAGTCAATGTCAACGGCAAATTCAGGTTGTTTTGCTCCCAGTTGTCAGAGACAATCAAATACGTTAATTAGAAACGGTGGGTTTTAGAGTGGGTATATTTTTGATTTATTGTAATAGAGGTTTCCTTAGTGTAGTGTCAGT
Organism: Bhutanitis thaidina; assembly: GCA_029286595.1. NCBI lineage: Eukaryota > Metazoa > Arthropoda > Insecta > Lepidoptera > Papilionidae > Bhutanitis > Bhutanitis thaidina. Next base: position 16,893,817 of record JAGSMS010000004.1, on the reverse strand, counting down.
GTTGTCAATGTAGCCAACACTCTGGGCTGTGTAAAAAGGCACGTCTGGCATAGCCTTTGTATGATTTTTTAAAACTTTGCCAAATTTCTTTTAAACCATGTTCAGTGTTTTAGGCGTGTTTGAACGCCAAACATTTAAACTTTCCCATTTATAATATACAAGTAGGATGCAAATCTAATTTGGTATTGTCCGGTACATATAACTAATTCATAAGTTGGGCGTGGAGGCTCTCAGTGTAATTAGCAAGTAGTGTGCGAATATGGTGGATCAAGTTTTGTTGACCCTTGTCAAGAAGCTAATTAGCCCCAAATTAAAGTTGTCAACGGCACCATGAAATAAACTAGGACCAAGAATTAAGAATTAGCCACATAAAAAAGATAAAATTTTATGTAATGATGTAATGGTAGGGCGACACAAAAATATGATCAGTCTGCAGACTTCTTAGAACGGTAATGTTTCATGTCAGCTTTGTGTTCATTTACGCGGGTCTTGATAGTTTTCCTATGTAAGTGAGACTACGTTCTCAATAAAGCTTGTGCACCCCCGCATCATCATCATAGATTCATTTAAAATTCGAAACTGGCGTAAATAAAAGTAATAATTAAATGAGTTTAGCTAATAATATAATTATTATTTAGGAAGTATTAAAATATTAAATTTTTGGTATTAAAAAGCAATATGTAATTTAAAAAAAGAGTATTGATAATTATAATTTACATGTATATATAATGTATGTTGTATGAAATATAATTGTATATATATACATATATAATTATAATATTATAAAATAATTAATATATTATAATTATAATATATGCAATTACTTAAAGAAATACTTCAATTCAATTAAATGGATGAGATATCAGTTTATTAATATCCACTTAGCTCTATTCGCTATTGCCAAGCTACAGATACAGACTGTGACGCGTCAATGCGGCTAGACAAACAGGGCTAGATGACAAGCGATGGATTCCCCCTTTAGTTCAAAAGAGGCTTGGTTACACATTTCCCCGGCATGTAGCTCAGTGCAAAAATGCCGGATGCACGGGGTGTTAACCGCTCCCACCAGTAAGACTGATTTTATGAAGTTACGGACATCGGTAAATATGCTGATGGCCTAGTGGCCTTTACAGCTCCAACGGTAGAGACAGGAGGCCCGCAAGTTAAAACCAGAGGTGTTGCAGGTGCGTGGCTGGCTTTTAGTAATATTTGCAGGATGAGAGTGAGATTGTGGAGGAAAGATGGGGGAAGGGGAAGTGGGCCTCCGGTTACCTCACTCACCGTACGAGACGCAGAAGAGCGAGATGCTTCTACTTCACACGCCTATTCGAGCTGCAGCAAAAGCTGCCACTTGGCTCTATCTTTCAAATAGCCGTAGAAAAAATAATGATTTCGTATATTTTACGTGCGATTTTAATTACGATATTGATTTAGTCGCCGTTCTGAAAACTAGCCGGAACAAATATATTTTCACTATAAAAATGTCTATAATCTACGCAAGCAGAGTCCCCGATTTACGACCCTATTTAATCAATTGATTTTACGGCTTCATTAGTCAATGTCAACGGCAAATTCAGGTTGTTTTGCTCCCAGTTGTCAGAGACAATCAAATACGTTAATTAGAAACAGTGGGTTGATGATTATTAGAGTGGGTATATTTTTGATTTATTGTAATAGAGGTTTCCTTAGTGTAGTGTCAGTGTTGTCAATGTAGCCAACACTCTGGGCTGTGTAAAAAGGCACGTCTGGCATAGCCTTTGTACGATTTTTTAAAACTTTGCCAAATTTCTTTTAAACCATGTTCAGTGTTTTAGGCGTGTTTGAACGCCAAACATTTAAACTTTCCCATTTATAATATACAAGTAGGATGCAAATCTAATTTGGTATTGTCCGGTACATATAACTAATTCATAAGTTGGGCGTGGAGGCTCTCAGTGTAATTAGCAAGTAGTGTGCGAATATGGTGGATCAAGTTTTGTTGACCCTTGTCAAGAAGCTAATTAGCCCCAAATTAAAGTTGTCAACGGCACCATGAAATAAACTAGGACCGAGAATTAAGAATTAGCCACATAAAAAAAGATAAAATTTAATAATAATATATCGACATGCTTACATCGTTTATTGTGGTGTAATATTTATTATAAGTAAGTGTAAGTAAATATATAGTAAGGTATTGGCTTATTTGTTAAAGGTGATATTCTTGATACTATGCCTCAAAACCTTCTAAGTAAATAGTCGGTGCAAAGGGATGCCTGAACATAGGCCTCCCCAAAGATTGCCATAAAGCTCGGTCCTGAGCCACCTGCATCCCTCGACTTCCCGCAACACTGCGCAGGTCGTCACTCCATCCTGTGGGGGGTCGTCCTACACTACGTTTACCTGTACGTGGCTGCCACTCGAGAACGTTTCTTCCCCGAGCCAGTTCAGCGAGTTATGTGATATACTGTAATGTACTGACCCTAACGGCTATGTCGGTTATCCTAGTTCTGCTGCAGATATCATCGTTGTAAACTCTATCGCACAAAGAAACACCTAGCATAGCTCTTTCCATAGCCCGCTGACCAACTTTTTGTTTCCTCATTGGGCCTGCAGTTTCCTCACTGGCAACATGCACTGGGATGTATACAATCTCTTTTTCCCAAAGCCAACCTCACCTGCAATGGACCGTGCTAACTAACAAACGAGACTCTGGCGATCAAATGATGACAGGAAATCTATCCAAATTTGATAAACATAATCCCACAGATTGGTGATGGGGAGCAGTATCACCACTGCCAGAGTACCGGTTGGTGAGTGTAGTGTAATGTACCAACCGCTTACCCAGCGAGGCGAGTACGAGCAAACCTTCGAAGAAATGCATGCCGGCTTTTGGACTGAACTTAAATATGATGATGTAAATGAAGAAACAGTCAACATCTTTTTTATACTCTTAAATTGCAAAAATATAAATCTTTATATATACTTAATCCAAAGGCGATAGGTGTCAAAAATTAAACTGAAAGCCGTACCACCATACATTAACGAATACTTAAATCAATAATTTGTCAAGTATCGAGTTTAGAAAGCATCACTTATACACACATTACTAGGTTGCAGGACTCTTTTTTCTGTCCAGGAGTTGTACCAGGGCAACTGTGTGTAAATATTTGAAGGCTATAGAGATCCGGTATAGTTCCACGCTGTGAGGCATTCTATCTTGGTCTAGACGGTTGGCATCAGTGACCTTTTTGATTGAAGTTGTTAGCAGCCCATGAACGTTTGTTACGTATCAGTTTGAACCGTGTTGTATAATAAAATAAAAATAAATTATTTATATTTTAATTGTAAAATGAAAGTGTGTTCCCCTTATAAAACACGCTAAGTGGTATAAACGAAGAACACTTTCATAGGAGGTAAAGAATTTATTATTCATGAATTACTCTTTAAGCAAGCCGTGATAGCCTAGTTGTCAGAGCGCTCACTTTAGTTTCATAGAGCGCGAGTATCCTGGGTTCGATCCCCGGTGCCGGCACCACTAAATTTGTTAATACCAAATCTAAGTGCTGTATTTACCAAGTGTTCGGCGGCGGAAAACATCGTGAACCATGCAGACCTGTATGACTGAGAAATAATTTCGAGGAAGCCCGCCAACCCGCACTGGAGCAGCGTGGCGGCCAATTCCCGGCTCCTAAACTCCTCTCTGATACTCGTATTTGAGAGGGAGGCCTTTGCCCAGCAGTGGGCACTTACAGGCTGCTACTTTACAGCTTTACTCTGTGAGTTAAATGTACTTCTGTATAATATACAAAAATATCTAAAAAAAAATTATCGAAAAAAGCATCAACTTATGCTGGCATGCTAGATTTACCCCAAACTCAAGAAGCTTTTTTTTCAAGTGCAACAACAAACGAGTGGGACAAGTGGGACAAACGAGCTAGCGGCTCACCTGATAGTCAGTGATTACCGACGCCCACGTACCTCTGCAACACCAGAGAAACTGCAGATGTGTTATCGACGTTTACGTATATTTGGGGGATGGGAGGGATGACGGGGAGGGGGAAGTGGGCCTCCGGTAACCTCACTCACTGAACGAAATACAGAAGCACAAGATGCGTCTACTTTACACCGGTATTCTGCGACGCCAGTAGAGATGTTGTTGCCCATCACTAGTCTGTAATATTTGTGTTCAGCTCGTTAGGATGGATTTTCGTCATCAGGAGAGTTGCCAGAAGCAGGGTGCACGGCATACTGGTGAGATTGTCCTGTAGCGCCCTACATTCCATATTTGCAATATGTACATACTAATAATTTCAAAACATAAATCACAATGCTTCTATAAATATGTTAAAAGCTGCCCAAACCATTTTCTCGAAAATTGCTCTTTTATTACTCCTTTGCCCGAGGGTAATAAAAGTACTTTGGTCTCTGTGATTATTACTGTGTAATATCTTTCTTATTGACCTTCATGTTGGCTATATTATTTTTAGGAAGATATTCAATGTATTAAACTATCTATATAGATGTAGATATTTACTTACATTAGTCAGTAAGTATACGTAAAAGAAGTTAAACTTTTTTGGGTTGTTGTTTCAAAACTAGTGCAGTCGCACGTCTCAGTCTTTTTATACTTTTTTTTATTTTTGTTTAAGGCATATTTTTTACTCAACACATGAATAGGAATAAACTTAGAAAAACACCGCGGGCTCGAAAACATGTATTCATGTATCTGTGTGTGAAATGAATGCATGTTGATGTGTCCGCGGGGGCATCACGCGGCGGAGGCAATAATTTATTCTGAAATAAGAAAGATAACTCAGGCTCGAAGAATACCATGGGGTTTTAGTTGGTGCAAGCCCAACATGTTCCGGTCCCTGTGTGGGCAGTTATAATCTAGGTATTTCCCAACAATTATTCACAATAAAAAAAGGGAGGCTTAATACCGATTTGACATTTTCTGCATATCACCCCAGATGATAACGAAGGAACAAAATTTATATTAGGTGATCTAAAAAATTTATCTTTTTATACAATATATAATTTATGTAACACGTACAATATAAAATAATTAAAAAGTAACTATTAATAGTATGAAATACGTAAATAGATGTTTAAACACATTTTTAAATGATGAAAAGGGGAAAAAACTATATAGAATATTGTCTATGATTCTTTAGGTAATATTCACTTTTAAATGCGTTCCTGTTTGGAGCTGCTTTGATCTTAGCGGGAATGGCGTTCCAGAGGAGTAAAGCTCCTTTAACAGAAAGGGAGAATTATCACACTATTCAACCGTTCGGCTACATTTAGTAACGCTATATGGAAATCATTTAACTCTGTAGTTTTAATCGTATAGGTAACAGGTGTGAGTATTTATAAATATTTAATATACTCGTATCTATTTATATCACACACATTTTAATACCAATTATTTTTCATTATCCTTCATTACTATGTGATTAATATTATGCTATGTTTGGTAACAAAAGTGTTCGATATTGTTACAAACATTACAGGGAGAAAAAAAACTCATCGGAGTTAATTTTCACAACTCAATCTGAGTATTAATTCTACACTCGGCAATAGATATGAACATGTGATTTTTTCTTATCTTGTTGTCAAAAGAGCCATATAACCTTTTGCACGTTGTATAAAACAAAGCGTGCACCGACCTGTGAAATTTTCATATTGTTATTTTACTTTTGTCTATTTTCGAATAAATGACAGACAGTTTTCCCTATTTTTAAAAGTTTTATTTGGATTACAAAGTCAGTGAATTAATAAAAAGAAAATATGTACGAAAAAATAACTAGAATTTAGATGGTGGGGTTAAGAGTAGTCGGATTTGACGTCGTCAATAGTATAAATTAGAGTGCAGAAATGTAAACTGAATCTTACGTATTGTTTAGCTCGTCGATATTATTGAAACCCTTATTATTCCTTTTATCCACTCCACTTCTGAAAATTAGCCTCTCCCGAAGCTAGAATTTGCCGTAACAATCAAGACTAGGGAATTTTAAAAATTATGAGGTAATTGTCAATGAAGAAGGTGCTACATTTTGCATTAACTAACGCGCAAATAACGACATAATTTATTCATGGCACAATTTCAGAACGTCGATGGGCCATTTCTTTTGTTCCATGTTGTTAAGTTTTGAGATTTTTTGTTGAGAACAATACGCCTTACCGTATATTGCGTACGAATTACGTAACAATACTTAATGCGTACGCGAACTAGTAAAACAAATGTTATAAACTTAACAAACTTTCATCCCTTTCTACTTATCGATGTTGTAAGAGTCGACTATGGGAATGGCGTTCCAGAGGAGTAACGCTCTTTTAACAGAAACGGAGAATTATCACACTATTCAACCGTTCGGCTACATTTAGTAACGCTATATGGAAATCATTTAACTCTGTAGTTTTAATCGTATAGGTAACAGGTGTGAGTATTTATAAATATTTAATATACTCGTATCTATTTATATCACACACTTTTTAATACCAATTATTTTTCATTATCCTTCATTACTATGTGATTAATATTATGCTATGTTTGGTCACAAAAGTGTTCGATATTGTTACAAACATTACAAGGAGAAAAAAAACTCATCTGAATTAATTTTCATAACTCAATCTGAGTATTAATTCTACACTCGGCAATAGACATGAATATGTGTTTTTTTTTCTTATCTTGTTGTCAAGAGAGCCAAATAACCTTTTGCACGTTGTATAAAACAAAGCGTGCACCGACCTGTGAAATTTTCATATTGTTATTTTACTTTTGTCTATCTTCGAATAAATGACAGACAGTTTTCCCTATTTTTAAAAGTTTTATTTGGATTACAAAGTCAGTGAATTAATAAAAAGAAAATATGTACGAAAAAATAACTAGAATTTAGATGGTGGGGTTAAGAGTAGTCGGATTTGACGTTGTCAATAGTATAAATTAGAGTGCAGAAATGTAAACTGAATTTTACGTATTGTTTAGCTCGTCGATATTATTGAAACCCTTATTATTCCTTTTATCCACTCCACTTCTGAAAATTAGCCTCTCCCGAAGCGAGAATTTGCCGTAACAATCAAGACTAGGGAATTTTAACATTTAGTCGATTTAAATTTTGTTTCATAAAAGTCATTTATGTCAATTAAGTTTAATTTATTCGCTGAATTACTTTTAGTTGATGAATAAATGCAAGCGACTGTCAAACAACATGTACGAGCAGTATCTGTTGCAGAGAACAATTAATACAACTTCACAGTGACTCGGCGCGAACTGAAATCCTTCAGCGAACTTTGTAAATAGTTTGAGAAACACGGAAACTGTTAGTGCGGTTAACAAATTAGGTTCCGTTCACCAATTAGTTGTGATAACTATACGTCGCAGCACAGGGATCAGGGCATCTTTTGGGCGCTTTAATTTCATTGGACGCGAGTGACCCGGGTTCTTATTACGGTGACGGCACCACTAAAAGTCTCAATTGCAATTTTTAGTGCTGAATTTACAAAGTGCTCGGCGGTGTGAACGTACATAAAAATTTAAGAGCTAGGCTATGTTTAAAAATAATAGTAATTACCTTGTTTATTTTGTATATAATAAAAGTATTCGTGATGGGATACAAGTCAACAATTTAATTCATCACTCTTATCTATAATATTATAAAACGAAAAACTTTCTGTTCGAATTGAGAAATCACATTCAAAGACTAAATACTGTTAAAGTAAAAATTATGAGGTAATTGTCAATGTAGAAGGTGCTACATTTTGCACGAACTAACGCGCAAATAACGACATAATTTATTCATGGCATAATTCCAGAACGACGATGGGCCATTTCTTTTGTTCCATGTTGTTAAGTTTTGAGATTTTTTGTTGAGAACAATAAGCATTACCGTATGTTGCGTACGGATTACGTAACAATACTTAATGCGTACGCGAACTAGTAAAAAAAATGTTATAAACTTAACAAACTTTCATCCCTTTCTACTTATCGATGCTGTAAGAGTCGACTATGGGAAACGCTGGTACGACACCATGCCATCAGATATCGTTATAACCATAGAAACACAGACCGATGACCGGCAGCAGCGCCTAAGTTGCGAGGTACCATCATACCATCTTTTACTGAGACCACCAACTCGTCTACTCGAAAAATTAAAGCAGGTCACACTTCACTTCAAGTCTTTTCAACCTACGTTCCACCATAGCTTATTTGGGACAACGTGTTAAGCCTATGGCCGTGTTAAACTATCGAAACAAATCGTACATAAGTTTCGAAAAACTCATTGGTACGAGTCGTCAACATAGGAGATTGAACTCGATTCTCCTCATTATGATGATGATTATGAGACAAATCCCCTAACCACTTGGCTACCAAACGCGGCGATTATACCAAATCATCCTATAAGGAAAGACATCTTATATAGTAGTGATTTTCTTAAAAACCAAGGGAATAAAAGAACGGTAATGCATACAGAAGATTCAGAAAATTAAGATTAAGAAGATTTCAGGATACTACAGTCTTTAAAATATACTTCCAGGACACAAAATCACATCAGTGATCCCTTCGGAAGCAGGCGGTGTTTCTAATACTTCTAAATGACAAAGAAAAGGGTTAGTCGTCGAAAATTGTAACACGGACCCTCTCTGATACTAGTATTTGAGGAGGCTTTTGCCCAGGAGTGGGCACTTACAGGGAGTGGGGTGATCAATTTCCTATTCTTTCTCCTTGTCCTTTTTTTAATTTTATATTCGCATATTCTTATTATTTACTTCACAGAGCACATATTCTTTATTATAAACGTTTATTTACTGAAATCTTCTAGTATTTATTGGCAATAGCGATACTATAGGAAATTTTATTCACTGAGAATCACATGCGATATCTGAAGTTTTACTGTGCGAAGTAAAGGCATCGTGAATGAGTATGAAAAGATGTATTAACTGTATGAAACTTGATTAATCTACGATATAGATTCCGTCATAATGAAAAAGTTGTGAGCTCTGTATACGATCATCAATCTATATTTGTTACGGACTTCGTAATTATAACAGTTTTATAAGGATACTTGTCGGATACGGGTAAATAGAAATAAATAAAGTTAGGAGTGATATTAGATTAATAGGGTCAATACATACTTGTTTTTATTGTTTATTTTTTTTGCTGTTAGTTTATTGTATTTGATAAATTGTTTCGTAAAAACATCATCAAATAAGTGAATTTCGTTTATTTGATTCAGATCCTTATTACAAAACAAATCTGGTACATAACTATATAAGATTATACACCTTATGGAGGAATACACTATCTCAACCTCGTCACCTGCACGTAGTGTAATACGTAGTGCTTCTAATTAACAAACGACGCTTTGAAGATCGAATAATGGCCGAAAATCCATTAGAATTTTCCGAATTCAAGTACAAATACAGGTAAATCTTACATGCATGGTATGCCAGCTTTTAGCGCTTTTTTTGAAAGCTCATATTCAGCAATGGACAATGTTAAAGAAGAAGAAAGTAATTTATAAGTAAAGGAATCGTTACACAATAGAAACAAACTTATAAATCTGACTAGAGCTAATAAATTGCTTTTCTTTTCAAAGTCCGGGGTATTCCTTTGTTTTAATTACTTTGTCTTATTGAACTTTCAGCTTTTACAAAAAAAAAGCTTTTACATTCGAAATAAGGTTTCAGTAATCCCTTTAACACTTTAATTTGAAAAATATTTTCAAAATGAATTAACATTAAACAATTAACAAGAACAAGAATAACATTTTATAACAAAAAAAATCTTACAATATATTGAGTACATACTTTTGGTCAGTATAGAATATCACATGGTAGCTGGCAGCAAATAGATGCGTTGAGCCGACAAATTAACTAATAGTGTTTTCTGTGAGAGGTGGTTATGTCTAGCAGAGAACCACATTTTTTTTATTTAAGTAAGGATATAACAAAGACTACACAGTCCATCTAGTGGTGACCACTTATTAATCCACCATCCCTGAGGGTTGAAATGAAATGCCTCGTTACCAGTAAATGGGTCTCCGGTTCAATCACTCACCATATGAAAAACAGCAACACTTATCAATCTATAATAAAACGCAGGCTAAAATTCTGCTATTTTATCGTGGTATTCTTTGCAATTCTAATCCAAGCCATTCCCATGATACAGTTGGAGTGTAGTCTTACCACAAACAAAACATATGGTCTTTATGATGATGCGAATGTAAATTGGTAATGAAGGCACAAAATTAAGAGTCACAATTTTAAACTGATATTTTAATTTATAAATGCAATTAAATATTTTAAACAGACTCTTTAGTTTTAAGTTTAGTTTTTCTCCTTAGATCTCTTATTAATAAATTACTTTAAATTGTTGATAAAGCAAATACCTCCTCTTATAAAATAATTTGCTAAGCTATTCAAATATTATTTCACGTTCTAGCGTCGCCCCTCAAACCTACTCCGTCTAGTTTTGTCTGGAAACATTTAATTTATTGGAATTCTGGAGATAGAAATTAAAGCAGCCCGAAGTTTTCTCAAACCTCTTTAATACCCAATTCAGTTTCTTATTAAGCTTAAAACAAATATAAGGTTTATTTTAACAACTGTACTTAATATTTGATGTAACAATTCTGCTTTGAACTTTTACATTCTTGGATGGTTTTATTTACTTTCAAGTTAGTATATTTACTTTTAAACTAACTAGATATTTTCGAATACTTCTACTTTACCTAAACATTCATCGATAATGAAAAAAAAAGTTTTATTTCATTGACAAATCAGGTGTTAAGAATAATATTATATCCACGTGATAGTACTACTCATATGGTATATTTACTCCCAACATTGATCTTCGAGCCTTGCTGTTGCGTTCGAGTTATTGCCCACCTAATTGAAAATCATATTAACTGGAGACTTTTTTTGTTTTTAATAATGTATTTTTATGGGAAAGGGGGCAAACGAGTAAGCAGGTCACGCGACGGTAAGTGATTACCGACGCGCATATACATCTGCAATTCCAGAGGAGCTGCAGGCCTTCAATATTAGTATTGTGTTGCCACACAATATGCCGCCTCTCTACGCCCTACTACTACAAAATGTTTATGTACTTTTTCTGATTTTAACGTACTTTGATAATAGGCAAACCAAACTAGTGTACATTTAATTTAGATAATTTTGTTACCATCTGTGGTTTCACTCAAACAAATAGAGTGAATCCATAGAGCTTTAAATAGATTAATGACAGTTATAAAGTACTCATACCAGACTAACGAGTAAACTTAAGCAAAGTAAATGTAAATGTAAGTATTAATTCGATCTTTATTCTGTGATATCTGTTTTTATTCTTCTTAAACAGACTATAAACCCCGATAGTACCAGATATTTCGCACGGTGCGTGCTTTTACGGACGAGCATGAAAGACTCCGGGACTATATTTACGGGCAGTGAGGGCATTCCATCTTAGGGGTGTAAGTTTCTACGATTAAAGTTATTTGCAGATGCCTATGGACCAGTAGCAATCTACCATCAGCTGGACTGTTAGCAGGTTTTACCCTAACCTAAAACCAATATAAACATTCTGCGCTATATGCAATGTGCCTCTATGATAATTTAAATTATTAGATTGCAGTTGTTCAATTTTAAATCACAGTAGTGATTCAAATGTTTTAATTTATTTTGTGTTTTACATAAAAAAATAAAGAAAGTTGTCCAAAGCGTTAATTTTAATGTCACACCAAAAATCTAAGGAAATGCTTCGAACTTTCTAATAAAGAAAATTTCTTCATCATTGAATATAGGATGTGTCTTAAAAACGTCTTCCCGTATGAAGCTTGGATGTAAAATAAAATACGTAAAGTACTAAATATATTGAACTGACAAATGATAAAATTAAAGATATATTGAACTCTCAAATGCCAACATCATCTGCACGTGGTGCACCAAATGATGGCGTAATATCTACCACGATTTGCTGAACTCTGATCTCACAGTCTAATGATGAGGACCAGCATCACTAGTGAGAGGGTACCAGCACTGCGACCTCCAACCCGCTTGCCCAGCATGGTAAGTATGGACAAAACTTCCATTATATGTATATTGACTATTTCTAGCGCTTGGAAATTTACTCAGCAGTGAACTCAAATAGGCTGTGTTACCCTACTAATAATGGAAGGCTTTATAGAAAATCTAAACCATCGTTAGAATTTTCTATAATAAATTAACGAATAACACGTAATCGTACAGTAATTATTTAATGACTTAGCAATACACACTAACCTTTAATGTGTTTAACCATTAACTTTGACGAAGGGCTCAATTTATTGCGTGAACAAATCATTTGTTGGATCAATATATTACAGTAAGAAAACAACGGCATGATACAGTAGCACGTAAAATTAGTAATAAACATTTGGGATCACTGCACTTGGAATATTTATATTTACTATGTGATTAATGGATATTTGATGGTAATATCACAATCATAGATTAATGTATAGTAATTGATCCGTCAATCGACGGTCAAAGAGTATATAACCACTACGTTTGACGGTAGTTTCAAAATAACTCATGACGCATTGCAATAATATTATATTGTATCGTCATGACACGTTAAGTGTTAATACTGATTTGTTAAAGAAATTATAACCGAGTCGTGTGCGTATTGTCAATATATATTTATAATTTGTAGCCTCAATCCCTTGTATTGCCAGTAATAAAATATTCCAGTTACTTAGCAAAAAAAACATTAAAATTTTAAAATACTCTTATTACTTTAAGAATACGTTTAATTTTATTTCTTAATATTGCCATTCGCAGCAAATTGCCTAAAAAGTAAGTCCAAAGTACTTAATGACACACTACATCTTAAGTAAATAACAACCGAGTTTTCGTAGAAGATAGCGCAGCTTTTGTAAGGAAAATCGAGTTTGTTTTGAACGTAATCCGGGATTTGATCGCGAACGTCTTCATATAAAAAAAGAATTTTATAGTCTTGGCAGAAAAGTGATTGAAAGTCAACATTTACACTTTCGACGAGATAGTATGACAGAAGTAGGTTTCGATGTCGATAATATATTATGTATAAATATTATAATATTTCATATTATTTGAAATGAAACTATCATTTACGGATTTCATCGCGTTTAATTTTAGTTTTTATGTTTACGGACAAAACTTAAACGGCTGAAGACAGCGCGAGTTAACAATGACATCCGGACGTCAAACTCCTTAGTATCCTCGTGAGCATGGGTGCTGTAAATTACTCGAAATATCGGACATCTAAAAACTTAAATTAAACTAGATAAAATCTGTAAATAACTGTTATTTGTTTCAAAAGTGTAGTGTTTGCGTAAATACAACAAATCATTATTTCATTATATCTTAATATAATGAGAGTATATATATATATATATATATATATATATATATATATTATTCTGATAACCGCTGGGGAAAAAAAGGTTCTCGAGTGGCAGCCACGTACAGGCAAACGCAGTGTAGGACGACCCCCCACAAGATGGAGTGACGACCTGCGCAGTGCAGCTTCGTGGCAATCTTTGGGGGAGGCCTATGTTCAGCAGTGGACTTCTGATAGGCAGAAATGATGATGATGATTATGAGAGTACAGCCAGGTCAAGAGTACTCTAAACCAACGAGCATGCATGCCAAGATTGATGAAAGTGGAAGAAGCGAAAGACTTATGTTAGGACCGTAGCAAGTGGAAGAAGTTTGTTTCTGCCTACCCCGTTGGGAACAAGGCGTGAATATATACGTAATATTAGTATTTGAAGATATTTGAGAGAGAGAGATATTTGAAACCTCGGTTTTTTATAATATTTTAGGATCCAGCGACAAATACGGAACAATAAATAGCTGTAATACTCTACCTTTACTGTTGTACAATTCCTTTTAAAATGCTTTTAAATATTTAAAAAGGAGTGGATATTTTTATCAAAAAGGGTGAATCACGAATCTAATATAAAAGGTCCGCTAATATAAGATTTCATTACCTTTTCTCTTTTGTGATATAAGCATAAAATGACAAGCACCATCTCAGGAACACAAAGGACATCTCTTATCACTTTCATAATAGTTATGGTAATAAATTATTGTAGAATTTAACATAATAATTAAGTAGCTCATGGGGTCAGGGCGCTCGCTTAATTGTAATAGTACACATGTAACCAGGGTTCGATACCCGGTGCTGGCAAAATATTAATCGCAATTTTAAGAGTCGAAATTGCAACTTGATCGGCCGTGAAGGAAAACATCCTAAAGAAACATGCATGTCTGCATCTTAATCGTAACAATATATATGTATTGTTATAATTGGGATATATATATATATTATTCTGATAACCGCTGGGGAAAAAAGGTTCTCGAGTGGCAGCCACGTACAGGCAAACGCAGTGTAGGACGACCCCCACAAGATGGAGTGACTACCTGCGCAGTGCAGCTTCGTGGCAATCTTTGGGGAGGCCTATGTTCAGCAGTGGACTTCTGATAGGCAGAAATGATGATGATGATTATGAGAGTACAGCCAGGTCAAGAGTACTCTAAACCAACGAGCATGCATGCCAAGATTGATGAAAGTGGAAGAAGCGAAAGACTTATGTTAGGACCGTAGCAAGTGGAAGAAGTTTGTTTCTGCCTACCCCGTTGGGAACAAGGCGTGAATATATACGTAATATTAGTATTTGAAGATATTTGAGAGAGAGAGATATTTGAAACCTCGGTTTTTTATAATATTTTAGGATCCAGCGACAAATACGGAACAATAAATAGCTGTAATACTCTACCTTTACTGTTGTACAATTCCTTTTAAAATGCTTTTAAATATTTAAAAAGGAGTGGATATTTTTATCAAAAAGGGTGAATCACGAATCTAATATAAAAGGTCCGCTAATATAAGATTTCATTACCTTTTCTCTTTTGTGATATAAGCATAAAATGACAAGCACCATCTCAGGAACACAAAGGACATCTCTTATCACTTTCATAATAGTTATGGTAATAAATTATTGTAGAATTTAACATAATAATTAAGTAGCTCATGGGGTCAGGGCGCTCGCTTAATTGTAATAGTACACATGTAACCTGGGTTCGATACCCGGTGCTGGCAAAATATTAATCGCAATTTTAAGAGTCGAAATTGCAACTTGATCGGCCGTGAAGGAAAACATCCTAAAGAAACCTGCATGTCTGCATCTTAATCGTAACAATATATATGTATTGTTATAATTGGGATATATATATATATATATACACACAAAAATTTAATATTGTTTAAATGTTATTTATCCTGGTAGAGAATGCAAAAAGGCATTAAGTCCACCCTTAGTTATAAATTTTCCATCGTGATCTCATGAGTGATGATGATTTAGTATATGATATAAAATATAGAATATGATTTCGAACTGATCCAAGGACTCGATTAATCATAAGAATACTAAAATTTTAGTTTCTTTTCAATTTCATATTTTGCAAAGTGAATTTTTTCTTTTGATGATTTGGTTACAGCGTGTAATATGTAATCATTTTCCAGTTTTTTTATGTCATTATTATATGGTCACTATCGCATCATATGATCACAGTAATAAATACGCCACTATGTCGTGGCTATCTAGTTCTGTCTATCTAGTTCGACCTGTGACAGGTTTTCCGGAATTTAGGTACGAATTTAATCGTTGGCCTGATCACGAAGCAGGCGACAGGCTAACATAGCACGTTGTGCCAAATAAGGTCCGGGGTAAAGTGGATTGAAATCACAAATATAACAAAACATTTACCTAAGATCAGCCCAGTATCGGATATGGAGTCGCAAAATTTTTTTATTTAGTACCGCTATTTCAGCTTTTTCCCGCGATTTCAAACGCGTATAAGTTTTTTTTAAAAAAAAGAGGAATACTAGCAATGCTATTTAACTAACATTACTAATATACCTGTTAACCCTCCAACTAAGTATAAGAGCTTCTATCCCTTAACCCATTAGGCTATTGGTATAGTTTTATTTTTAATATTGTTTCGTAATAAAATAGACCTATTAATTAAACATGGGCTTCCGAACAGCGAATGTTACTTCATTAGCGAATTTTATATCATCCATATATACATTTTTTTAAATCGTTTTGTTGTTTTTGTGCATGAGTCTATTCTGGCCCTTATTAATCCAATCCCGGTATTTTTCAGAATAATAGATATCGGTGTATCCAATTGGTCCAGTATTTTTAGCGTAAAAATCCCATACTGGTTTGTAAGTAGAGTCATAGCTTTTCAAAAATTAAAACCGTATGAAAATTAGTTCGATAGTTTTTACGTGATGCCTGTATAAACAGATAAACGCCGACCCAAAACAAAAAAATATGTATTTTACAGTATGAGTCGGCGTATATACGGTATATATTCCAAAAGGTTGTTTTTTAATATGTTTTATGTACAGACACGTCTTGTTTATAATTTTGTAATATTATATAACAATATAAGACAAGACAATACCTCACGACACTGCCGATTATTTGTATGACATATTAAAAGAATTTCAGTTACCCAATAAACGTGACGTAGTGAAAAAATATTGTTACGCCGTCATAACACGGAATATATAAAAGTAATACTAGAGTATTTAAAATTTATCAAAGTTCACTTTTATCGTTGAATAAACAACCTACAGTATATCAGAATGCTTCAATAAATTGATAAAATTATTCTTAATGCTATAAATCATAACGGAACCTGGTACGAAAATATCGAATAAACGTTATTTATGTACTTAAGGCATTGCGAAATCTATAGCAATATTGTAGATGTTGTAGATATGCATGTAGATCAATTGGACTAATGTAGATTTCAAACAAAGAAATAATGTTTTGTATAAGATATATATAAAAATAAAAATATCTTGTGCGCACTGTAAAAAAAGAAAACAAAGCACTCATACAGGTATGAAATGTTCCCTTTTGACGGCTCTCCTTTGTAGAGTTTCGTATAGATATCAGCGTCTCAACACCGTCTTATAAAATAAGAATTTCAAAAACAAATTCAAGAAACGTAACGAAGTTTTTTTTTTTTTGAAACATAATTTGGTAAATGCTCGTTACTTAGATACCGCTGAATTTACAAAGGCGTTCGAAAATCTAGTTTCGAGTCTAAATGGATACTGGGGAATGGTCTAAATCGATGAGGTACTTGCATCGGGAATGGAAACCAGGTCAGTTGCGTGTTATAAAAGTGTGCACGCTTATCCCTTAAAAATTCCATTGATTTTTAGGAGTACTTCAAAATATTTTAAAAATTTAGGCAAACATTGAAAATTACTTCTCTACAAATTGAAGTAAGGGTAATCTGATAAATCACGAAGCTTGAGACAAATGGAGGAATGAATAAAATAAAATGTTTGGTAATTAAATTAATCAGACCTTTGTCTGACTGGGACGATGTAAGCATGAGGTAGTAGCAGTTTTTAGCAACTAGAACTGCGATGGCTAACGTGCCACCTAAGCATGGCGATTATAACAAATTCTCCCACTGAGAGACACCTAAGTCCAGTAGTGGACTGATCTTCATTTTCATTAGCCGGTTGCATAACGCTTCGCGTGACATTACTTTAAAACAATTGAAGTTCTATTGTTATGAGCCATTTCAGAACTTATGACACCTAAACGATTAAGAAATACACCTCGATATCTACCCGTTATAAAGGCAAAACAGGAAGATATAGCAACTTTGATTCCGAAATATATTTTTTTATTACATTTGCGTGAAAAAGGAGCTAACACCCTCCACCTGGTGGTAGTACTGCAGCCCATTTAAACCTATAAACAACTTCAATCGAAGAAAATTGCAAATGTGGTGTCACCCCTGACGAGTAAGATGGAATTCCAAATAAGAAATGGGTGAATAACCACTCAGAAGAAAACCCATTTGAATAAACTGAGCCCAAATCCCATGGACTGGCGATGAGGACCACTATAATTAGTGCGAGGGTACTGGCACTAACCTGGCTGAGATCACGTCATGTCGGCACATATTCAAAAGCTAAACAAGTTATAGCTTTAATGGCGCTATCTTAGCCTGGACTGAAAGACCGATGATAAAAAAACTGCTAAAGTATATCAGTAGTTCAAACGCAAAAGTTTCCTTGTTAAAATACTGTTATATGTCGATCAGAGTTCCTATTTCGTCGTACAATAGCCAATTGATATTGAAAGGCGAAAACCAGCCTTGCGGAAGGATCCTCCTCACAAAGCGTAAACAGAGGCGTGCAACAAAGAAGTTCGCTAACAATGCTTTAAAAGCAAATATTTATATTGTAACGAGATATATTTTATTCGTAAAACAATATTAATTACAGTATTTTTAAAGTATTTCGCACGGAATATGTTATATGCGGTCAGGTAAATCCAGATTTCAATGTTTAAAAAATTACTTTCTAATTAAGTATTCGCGAATTCTTCATTTCACAAATTTGCTATATCTTCCTTGTTTCGCCTTTATAGCGGGTATATATCCTGGTGTATAGCAGAAGATCAGTCCACTACTGGACATAGGTTTCTTTCAATGGGAGAGTTTGCCATAATCGCCAGCAGGTTGGCGATCGCAGTTCTAGTCGCTAAGAACTGCGACTGCCTCATACTTACGTCGTCGCAGTTCAGTCAACGGTCTGATCAATCTAGGTATCAAACATTTTATTTTACCAGTTCCGCCATTTGCCTCGAGCTTCGTGAATTATAAGTCTATCCGTACTTGAATCTGTCGTGAAGTAATTTTCAGTGTTTTGCCCAAATTTTTAAATTATTTTAAAGTACTCCTAAAGAGCCATGATTGCAAGCTTTCATTTTTTAACACGCTGGTGACCTGGTTTCGTATCCCGGTGATCGCACCACTAAAATTGATAGTCTCAATTTTAAGTGCTGTCTTTACCATACTGCTAGGCGGTGAAAGAGAACATCGTGAGTAAACCTATATGTACTCCTTGCCCGAAGACATTAGAAAAGCCCAATATAAAATTTCTTTCAAACGATTGGTACGCGAACACATTTTAAAACCATCTGATACTTGTTAGTATTTATTCTGATTTATTATATATGTATGTATTAATGTGTTTGTATGTATGTATATATCTGTGTAAGTATTTATGTATATATTATAGTATGTGTTTGTGTTGATATGTATGCATATACATTTAATTTTTTTTAAATATATAGCTTATTTCTCGATTAGCCTTTTGATATTTGTATTATTTTAAATTTGATGCACCTATTACTCCATTTATTTACGTCCTGGGTTGACTGTTAGAGAATGCCAAAAGGTGTTAAGTTCGCCTTTTGTAATTCTTTTGGTGTAGACAATAAAGTATAAATAATAAAAAAAAAATATGTCTGAGAAATAATAAAAAAATATTCCAGCACTACTGGAATAATTACAGCTACGGATTGGCGGACTTCATAGAAACAGCGAGGCGGACTTTTTTCGACTCCATACCCTGGTCAAATATTGAGAGGAGGCATTTTCCTTGCAGTGGAACATTTACACGCGTTTACTTTGTTTAATTTTTAAGAAACTATGTTTAGAATTGAAAGTAGATTTTCGAACACCTTTGTTAATTCAGTGATACATAAGTAAGTAACGAACATTAACCACATTTTCTTTAAAAAAAAAGCTTCATTACCTTTCTTGAATGAATTCTTATTTTAAAAGACGGTGTTGAGACGCTGATATCTATACGAAATTCTACAAAGGGGAATCGTCAAAACGGAACTTTTCGTACCTGTATGAGTGCTTTGTTTTCTTTTTATACAGAGCGCGCGAGATATTTTTTTGACGGCAAAACAAAACGAGAACATAGCGTTAGGAATCACAAACAGCAAAGAGGCGTAGAACTAATAATATGTTTTATAATAAAGTTTTACTACCACTATGCGTTCAGATATCAAAGTTAGAATTTGCCACCCTCTTTTTTCTCGTGAGTGTCGTAAGAGATGACTATGGGAAAAGCCTTAAAAATCACTATGGCTTCCAGCAGATGACAGAATAAGCATCTCCAAAATTACCAAACGAAATACAAGCAGAACGATGACGGGCAGCAGCGTCTAAAGAGCAAGGTGGCTGGTACTGTGATCGCCAATCCGCTTGCCGAGCGTGGCGATTCTGACATAATCTCCTTATAGAAGAGGTCTATGTCCGGTTGTAGACTATTTACATACTAGTAAGACAAGATAAGGTTTAGAAAGTGATGGTTTATTAGTAAATAACACATTATCAAGATCAGTCTTTCTACGTTCACTACGGAGCTAGCCCTTCTGAGGCTTACCTATAGTCACTAGGCTAT
The DNA here is from genome assembly GCA_029286595.1 of Bhutanitis thaidina. Taxonomy (NCBI): domain Eukaryota; kingdom Metazoa; phylum Arthropoda; class Insecta; order Lepidoptera; family Papilionidae; genus Bhutanitis; species Bhutanitis thaidina. The sequence goes on along the minus strand of JAGSMS010000004.1, from coordinate 16,873,509 downwards.
GCTGAAGGGTTGTAGAGTACAGTACTATCTGCACTTGTGATACCTTCTCATGTGTTATAACAACCGACCTTTCCAGTAATGTGTCGAACAATAAATTTCCACCGAATGTGATTTAGGAGTCTATAAAAGTCCAACAAATGAACAAATTAATTTTATATATTTAGAAAATAGAATATTTTTGTGTTTAATACGAGAGTGCGCAGAGTTTCCGGGAGCAGACCCTGCAACTTTCTATCTCCTCCTAATATAGAAGTAGGTCGGTAAGAGTGCTTAGATTAATCTTTTTTTTTAATTTACAATGAAGTCGTTTATTAAAACTGGTTGGTTTTAACTATTCAGACCAAAAATTATGTATATTATATGTACTTGAATAATTCTATTCAAAACCTAAGATTATTGAATATATTTAATGCGTTACCTAGTTGCTGTGATTCCCGCACGGAATAAGTATTTGTAAAACTTACAGTGAATATATCTGGGTACGGTGTGTTTGTGCTTGTTCAATTTATGTCAGTATAAAGCCTCCACGATAAAAGAGAAAATCCTACAGGATGAAATGTGTTTGATATTTACAGCATGCATGGATTTAAAAGAGTGAATTTATTTTAGTTATATATTAACAGTAAATATGTGAATAACATTTAGATTTAACGAACGAAGTTAACACACAGGATAAATTGTTTCAAAGACCCAAGTTAATTTAATAACCATTGTGTAAGTCCCAACGGTCTATAAAATATACACTGTACACGTAATGTGGGATCCCATAGTTTCCTCCTCACAAAGTAATTGAAACAGAGCATGAAGCAACTAAATGTAAATCGTAAAGGACAGAAATAAACTCTTAACCTTCAGACTGTCGATTATTTACACTTCGGGCCAATTAGACCTAACTTTTTTTTATGCCCGCGTGACTTCTCTTCAAATTTTGTTATTCATATTCGATCCAAGGATAAGCAAAAAATAGAACTGAATGGAAATAAAGATTGCCTATCGGGTTAATATATGTTTGAAGTATATAGTAATGTCTAACCATCAAAGATCTGAAAGGATATAGTATTTGTAAAATTAACCGATAAACAGTAAAAACATGTGAGGCATAAGTTACTTTTTTCTTTTCAAGACTTTCCCTTAGGAAACAGGGGGAAAACGTGCTGGAATATTCTTACGACGTTTTTTCAACGTGGTAGAGCTCAGTAGTGGCTTTTGCTGCTTGTTAAATGGGCACCGGCGGGAATAGGCAACTTGTGCTTCTGCGTTTCTTTCAGTGAGTGAGGTAACCGGAGGCACGCCCCCTCCCATCCCCTCTCCTCATCCTCCTTCCCATCTTCCATATATCCTTAAAGGACGGCAACGCATTTGCAGCGTCTCTGGTGCTGTAGATGTACGTGGGCGGCTTTGCCTCCTTTCTCATAAAAAAACGTTACCATACAGCCAAAGCGAAGAAACGTTACTCTTAAGGTTTTTTTAATTTTTTTTTTGCAATTAAAACTTGCTTGTAAAGGCTTGAAAATTAAATGAAAGCCAGAGCAACGCATTCGGGTTCCGCGACGTTGTTAACCGGATCAAAACAATTTTAATTGCATTCCCCAGATGTTGGCATTCAAAGCTATCTTGTTAGTCGCCTTGATGGATGCATTTTTTTTTTCACATCTCAATTAAGTATTCACTAGCAAGGAAAGGAGCCCCCACTCATTTGATTCATTAATTTGAATTTTGGTTACAAAGTTTGCGTACATACATTTTCTTTGACGTTGGAATTTTAAGAAAATTATGATATATTCCTCCTAACATCCATATGCTCCCTTAATCATAATTTCATCTGATGTTAACGATGATCATATCTTAGATAGTGAACTCTTTCTTCTGTAGCCCTTAAACTGTTCCCTACTCGCCACGCCAAGCGGCCGGATGCCATCACCAGGCATTGCCAGACACCTCGAATATTAAACGCTGTTACCTATCATCGTCTGATTAATTTGGGCTTGGAATTTTTCATATGACAATTCCACCTACGCCACGAGATTTTTTTGCTATTTCCAATAATCGACTTTTAAGAAAACCACAGGAAGAGATGTGATGACGATCGCTTACGCCGCCACCACCTTATATTATTTGGAAACAACCTTGCCTTAACAGCCTGTAAATAGTCCACTGGAGGGTATAGTCCCATACGGAGGACTTGCGATTGTCGCCTCTCTCGGCAAGCGGATTAGGGAGGGTACGCAGTACCAGACCACTCGCACTATAGATGCTTCTGTCCGTAATCGGTCTGCTTAATGTGGGAGTGAGATGGTTATCCCGCCATCTGTCGGTAGCTATTGCGATTTTCATAGCTTGTCCCTTAGTCGACGCCATATCTTAAGACATCCACGTGAAAAAAGGTATTGGTAGATTCTAAGAATATTTTACATATACCATCCAAAACTATTTATATTAATTTCCATTTCATTTCCAACAATTCGTAGAACAAAGTTAACGAAAAATGCCGAAATGAAAAATATCATAGATTGTTGACACGCAGAGGCGTCGCGAGGCGAAGTGTGAGGCGTCTAGAAAAGAAAACGCCAGGATCACTAGTACTAGGTACTCGGAACTGCGCTCTCCAACCTACAGCGCTGTCGCTGAAGTTTCCTTGACGGATGTTCAGCAACAGACATAAATAAATTAGTGAGGAAGAAAAAAATAATTTATATTCCACTAGAGCCATGATAACCTTATTTTTAATTTCATAGTATGCAAGTGACCTGGGCTTTGCCCCCGGTGCCGGCACCACTGAAATTTGACAATAGCAATTTTAAGTGGCGAACTTATCACAAGGGAAACATCGTGCGTCTGCATGTCTAAGAAATAATTAAAAAGAATTATTTCGTGAACATGTGAAGGTTGTCAACCCCACTGGAGCAGCGTGGCGGACTCCAAAACTCTCTATTTCACTTACGACATTATTTATATCTGCATCCTGTTCATAAGAATTGATACAAATGTTTTTAGAAAATATCATTTAACATTTTGACTTTTTTGCAGATTGCGTCGTAGAGGCTTCCTTGCATTACTACAATTTTTCATATCACGTGAATACTTATCGCGTAATATTAAAGTTTACCGGCGTATTCCATAAAATATGTATGCAATAGCTTACATTGAACTGCACTGGTTTCAATTTTCTAGCGCAGTCCCCCGTGGGCGTTAACAAGAATTTGAAATAGCACTTGTGAACTTCGTAGACCGCAATGGAAAATTTACTCACATATTTTATCTTTGCTGCACTGCAGATTGCCGCATTGGATATTGATGTAACCAATGCAATATATGAATTTTAATAAATGTATTTTAATATAAGTACGTTTAACTTGTAAGTTGCCTTATTAATAAGAAGAAGAAGAGAAAAGCAACGATATTTTAAATAGACAGGTGAGTTTAAAAGCCTGTGTTTTGAAGTAATAAAGCTCACTTACAACCTTGAACACTCAATATATTTATGTAAATCATATTAGGTATATAATTACAAGGCATACCAAAAAATGTATATATACATATACATATTGTGGAATGAATTGAAGAGTCCATAACTTATCCAGGAAAATCTTTTTCTCCAAATGCCATCTTCAGAGTTCGCCTTGCTTTAGCTTGCTAGCTACCAACGAGGCTCCGGCGACAGCTTCCAAAATCCACAGAGTAGACTGATAAACCCAGTGTGATGAGTATGGGCAAACATTTCAATAAAAGTTTACAGGCTTTCACGGACGCTTTTTTTAGAGGCCTATGTTCCACAGTGGTCTTAAATAAGCTCATCGTACTGTCCCTAATATTATAATTTTTTTTAAATAATATTAGTATGTTCTTATTCGTAATAATAATTATTATTCTCAACATAAAAAAAGTTTCGTATGTTGAAGCACCTAAGCTGATTATTTATGTAATCCATCAAAACTCTTATAATTACGTTAGAGGGCTTACATGTACACGAGTTTTCGTTTGATTTTCCTGTCATGTAATTCAGAATGAATATCAAAATTGTACATTAGCGTTATGATTTTCGCATATCAAAGTCTAGTTACGTATTTTTATGCCATTTATTTGTAAACCTCTGGAAGAGCAAAGATATGTAATATGCTACGCTTTTTATATAATTATTACTGCCTATAGAGTTTTTAACTAGCCGTTATTTTTGTAATATTTAAGATGGAAGTCATACTCATTGGGACTTCTCTTGCTTTAACAACTAACACTACACAGAATATTATTCCGAAATAGAAGTTAATCTCGGGTCGAATAAAAGAATCTTGTACAAAAAAGAATATGTAGTAATTAATGTTTGTTTTAAATAAAATTTTGCTGCTATTGGAGAACTATTGGCCACCTACCAATAGTTCGCGTAATTTTCTTCTTCTTGCGGTCTCTTAGAAGAACATAACCGAACATAGAATTCTCATATGTGTATGATTTACCATGATCGCTACGCTTGGCAGGGGATTGACGAGCGCAGACCTAGCACCTTGCAATTTAGACGCCGCTTGCTATCACCGACCTGGATATTACAGGTCTAGCATATTTGAAATGCTATTCAACCATCTGTTGGAAACAACAAGTTATTTTAGATATTTTGCTAAGTCGACGATACGGATATAGAACGACACCAACGCGATAAGATGATATAACAAATTAACTTAATAAGCTGAGAAATTAGTTGCAGGCTAGATGAATTTTACTTCCCACCTCCTTCTAGATAATGGGCCATTTCGTACCCATGTAGGTCAGAAAAGGAAACCTTGCTCTTCAAATTCCAAAATAGAGGTAAGAGTTTTTTTTTTTTATAACTATATGTAAAAGGAGCAAACATTCCACCTAAATATTAGTGGACACCTATATGAAATACTCTCAGAATACCGGCGTGAATAATGACATCCAATATCTTGTGCTTCTGTGTTTTGTTCGGTGAGTAAGATAGCCCAGCCACCCCTCCCTCTCTCTGTGTAATCATGTGTAAAGTCAATTTAAAAATTCGACTCATTTTTAACCTTATTGATGCTAACGCAAAGCAAGGTCTTGCGCTTCCTTAAGATCCCTTGGGTTGTTGCGACCTTTTTTTATCAGAAGTCTTTCCTTCGGTAACAGTAGTCGGAGCGCAAAACAGCAGCAGGCAGCAGAGTCATTGCTCGTTTAAATATGTTACTTACGGGCTCCTGCAAGCTAATAACGTATATCTGATTCCGTGAGGGTTTTAGTCGGTCCGGCACCAATTTCTGATTCCGACATAACTTGGTAGGCACCTTTCCTCCACAAGACTACTAAAACTAAAACTAAAAACTAAAGGAGTAGACTTCAGCCAAAGTTTATCAATAGACTATCTTGGATCGTGTAGGGTACCATGGACTTTCCAGTAAGTCTCTGCTCGACAGATCGCAAGGCATGAACAACTCAAACCTGGCTCGAGGCTAATGTCCCGGACTTCGTAAGAGACTGAAAACTGACCCTCGTCCAGTTCAGGCTTGAACCCGCCGGACTACGAATTGTAACATCTTTAAAGCTAGCAGTGGCTAAACTCCCCATGGATACAGTGTGCAAATCCACAGAATCGTGACTAGAGAGATTAAAGGCATATATCAAAGTCTAAGCCTTTAAAATATATACACTTAAATGTGTAACAGAACTTATGGGCATGATGATGATGATGGCGATAATGATATCCCAGCCGATTTTGACCTCGACGACAACTAGCGAATACTATTCTCAACTGCGCAGGAGATATTATTGTACTGTAATTCGTATTTGGATTTGATAAAGCCCTTTAATGTCTGACGACCTGCACATTGTTGCGGGAATGCGGGATGGATGCAGGTGGCTTAGGACCGAGCTTTGTGTCAAAATTTGGGGAAGCCTATGTTCAGCAGTGGACTTGTGGTAGGCTGAAACGATAGAAACGAACACTTCGATAAATATACCCATGTACCCATAAGTTTTATTATTATTACACAGTTTTTTATTAGTTATGCATTTAATTTATGGCAATACTACATAGTTAGATTTAAATCGTACAGATTACCATTAATCTAGATATCACAAATAAAACAAAAGGAACATTAAAGAACCTTACTTGAAATAATAGGCTTATAAATTTCCAAACAACAACACAATGGGTTGTTGTTCTGGAAGTTACAACTTATTAAGGCGAAACTACGAAGATCACTTGATTAGAAATCCACTTGCATTAACAATTTATATATTATTAGTTTCAAAAATAATTGAGTACAATTTATTGTTCATTAGTGATCCGCGCTGGCTTTGGCATGAACAGATATATAACCAAAGTGTGAATGTGTTACACATAAACCTTGCTCATGAATTATTCTAAGTGATGGTGAAAACCACATTGAAATCCACTTAGAAGTTCAAAAGTTATAAAAGAATATACACACAAACGAGGATCGTTACTTTGTTTTTAATATTTAAATAAGGATCTATTTAATATTTTAAATAAGATATTCGTACTTTATGTCTTTGAATCTTGTAGTACGCGAAATTTGGCGGAGAAGTAGATTATGTCATGAAATAGGACATGGGATTCTCTATATCTCGGTTAAGGGTTCCCTTGGCACAAAATTTATGGATAGCAGTCGCTAATACAGAATAATTAATATAGCTTCATTTAGATTATCTTCAACAGTAAAAGGCTCGACAGTATTGGTTAACAAATTGTTATTTTCTTTAATTAAATTAAATTATTATTGCGACAACAGGTCTAAAGAAATTTTGTGTACACGTGAAGAAAAAAACATAAATAAAGTCATGCAGTAATTATTTCTCGCTGAATATTTAATTATCGCTTTAGTTTTTTGTCGATATCGATAAAAAAAAATTGTTAACATTTCAAGACTTTATTCTTGAACTAATATCTTCAACTTCTCTTCTTAATGCCTAGAAGTTCGTTATCATTCAAATTTATCATGAAATTAGGTCTTGAGTGTAAGAAGACCGAATAAGTCAGTAAAATTTGAAAATTACACATAACATCTACAGTTAAATTATACTGATAGAGAGGTCCCTATATCATATTGTTAAAATTTATTCCTAATAGAATGTATTACATTCAAAAGTACTTCCTTTTCTCTGACGTTCAACACTATTTCAATAAATCATAAATTAGGAGTAGACAAAGGACATTTTATTTTTGTCGGTCTGATCAATTCTTACATTAAATTTGCCTCTCCGAGAGATAGAGCGCGAGGTGTTGAGGGTTTCATCGCCGGTCTGCTCCCTTTCCCCCTTTTGTAAAATATTTGTATTGTGTATTAGGTTAGGTTAGGTTAGGTTAGCTTAGCTTAGCTTAGCTTAGCTTAGCTTAGCTTAGGTTAGGTTAGCTTAGCTTAGCTAAGGTTAGGTTAGGTTAGCTTAGCTTAGGTTAGGTTAGGTAAGGTTAGGTTAGGTTAGGTAAGGTTAGGTTAGGTTAGGTTAGGTTAGGTTAGGTTAGGTTAGGTTAGGTTGGGATTGGGTTAGGTTAGGTTAGGTTGGGTTGGGTTAGGTTAGGTTGGAGTTAGGTTAGGTTGGGTTAGGTTAGGTTAGGTTAGGTTAGGTTAGGTTAGGTTAGGTTAGGTTAGGTTAGGTTAGGTTAGGTTAGGTTAGCTTAGCTTAGCTTAGCTTAGCTTAGCTTAGCTTAGGTTAGGTTAGCTTAGCTTAGCTTAGGTTAGGTTAGGTTAGGTTAGGTTAGGTTAGGTTAGGTTGGAGTTGGGTTAGGTTAGGTTGGGTTAGGTTGGGTTAGGTTAGGTTGGGATTGGGTTAGGTTGGGTTAGGTTAGGTTAGGTTGGGTTGGGTTAGGTTGGGTTGGGTTAGGTTGGGTTGGGTTGGGTTGGGTTAGGTTGGGTTAGGTTAGGTTAGGTAAGGTTAGCTTAGCTTAGCTTAGCTTAGCTTAGCGTAGCTTAGCTTAGCTTAGCTTAGCTTAGCTTAGGTTAGCTTAGCTTAGCTTAGCTAAGGTTAGGTTAGGTTAGCTTAGCTTAGGTTAGGTTAGGTAAGGTTAGGTTAGGTTAGGTTAGTTAGGTTAGGTTAGGTTGAGTTGGGTTAGGTTAGGTTAGGTTAGGTTAGGTTGGGTTAGGTTAGAGTTAGGTTAGGTTAGGTTGGGTTAGGTTAGGTTAGGTTAGGTTAGGTTAGGTTGGGTTAGGTTAGGTTAGGTTAGGTTGGAGTTGGGTTAGGTTAGGTTGGTTAGGTTAGGTTAGGTTGGTTAGGTTAGGTTGGTTAGGTTAGGTTAGGTTAGGTTAGGTTAGGTTAGGTTAGGTTAGGTTGGGATTAGGTTAGGTTGGGATTGGGTTAGGTTAGATTAGGTTAGGTTAGGTTAGAGTTGGGTTAGGTTAGAGTTAGGTTAGGTTGGGATTGGGTTAGGTTGGAGTTAGGTTAGGTTAGGTTAGGTTAGGTTAGGTTAGGTTAGGTTAGGTTGGGTTAGGTTAGGTTGGGATTAGGTTAGGTTAGTTAGGTTAGGTTGGGTTAGGTTAGGTTAGGTTAGGTTAGGTTGAGTTAGGTTAGGTTGGGTTAGGTTAGGTTGGGTTAGGTTGGGATTAGGTTAGGTTGGGTTGGAGTTGGGTTAGGTTAGGTTAGGTAAGGTTAGGTTGGGATTGGGTTAGGTTGGGTTAGGTTAGGTTAGGTTAGGTTGGGTTGGGTTGGGTTAGGTTGGAGTTAGGTTAGGTTAGGTTAGGTTAGGCTAGGTTAGGTTAGGTTAGGTTAGGATTAGGTTAGGTTAGGTTAGGTTAAGGTTAGGTTAGGTTGAGTTAGGTTAGGTTAGGTTAGATTAGGTTAGGTTGGGATTAGGTTAGGTTAGGTTAGGTTGGGATTGGGTTAGGTTAGGATTGGGTTAGGTTAGATTAGGTTAGGTTAAGTTAGGTTAGGTTAGAGTTGGGTTAGGTTGGGATTAGGTTAGGTTAGGTTGGGTTGGAGTTGGGTTAGGTTGAGTTAGGTTAGGTTGGGATTGGGTTAGGTTAGGTTAGGTTAGAGTTAGGTTGGGTTAGGTTAGGTTGGTTAGGTTAGGTTAGTTAGGTTAGGTTGGGTTAGGTTGAGTTAGGTTAGGTTAGGTTAGGTTAGGTTAGGTTAGGTTAGGTTAGGTTAGGTTAGGTTAGGTTAGGTTAGGTTAGGTTAGGTTAGCTTAGCTTAGCTTAGCTTAGGTTAGGTTAGGTTAGGTTAGGTTGGAGTTAGGTTAGGTTAGGTTAGAGTTAGGTTAGGTTAGAGTTGGGTTAGGTTAGGTTAGGTTGGAGTTGGGTTAGGTTAGGTTAGGTTAGGTTAGGTTAGGTTAGGTTAGGTTAGGTTAGGTTAGCTTAGCTTAGCTTAGCTTAGCTTAGCTTAGCTTAGCTTAGCTTAGCTTAGCTTAGCTTAGGTTAGGTTGGGATTGGGTTAGGTTAGGTTGGGATTAGGTTAGGTTGGAGTTGGGTTAGGTTAGGTTGGGATTGGGTTGGGTTAGGTTAGAGTTGGGTTAGGTTAGGTTGGTTAGGTTAGGTTGAGTTAGGTTGGGTTAGGTTGGGTTGGGTTAGGTTAGGTTAGGTTAGGTTAGCTTAGGTTAGGTTAGCTTAGGTTAGGTTAGCTTAGGTTAGGTTAGATTAGGTTAGGTTAGCTTAGGTTAGGTTAAGGTTAGGTTGGGATTAGGTTAGGTTAAGGTTAGGTTGGGATTAGGTTAGGTTAGCTTAGGTTAGGTTAGCTTAGGTTAGGTTAGGTTAGATTAGGTTAGGTTAGCTTAGGTTAGGTTAAGTTAGGTTAGGTTAGGTTAGAGTTAGGTTAGGTTAGCTTAGGTTAGGTTAGATTAGGTTAGGTTAAGGTTAGGTTGGGATTAGGTTAGGTTAGTTAGGTTAGGTTAGCTTAGGTTAGGTTAGGTTGGGATTAGGTTAGGTTAGCTTAGGTTAGGTTAGCTTAGGTTAGGTTAGGTTAGCTTAGGTTAGGTTAAGTTAGGTTAGGTTAGCTTAGGTTAGGTTAGCTTAGGTTAGGTTAGCTTAGGTTAGGTTAAGTTAGGTTAGGTTAGCTTAGGTTAGGTTAGGTTAGATTAGGTTAGGTTGGGATTGGGTTAGGTTAGGTTAGGTTGGGTTAGGTTAGGTTAGCTTAGGTTAGGTTAGGTTGGAGTTAGGTTAGGTTAGCTTAGGTTAGGTTAAGGTTAGGTTGGGTTAGGTTAGAGTTGGGTTAGGTTAGGTTGGGATTGGGTTAGGTTAAGTTAGGTTAGGTTAGAGTTAGGTTAGGTTAGCTTAGGTTAGGTTAGATTAGGTTAGGTTAAGTTAGGTTAGGTTGGAGTTGGGTTAGGTTAGGTTAGAGTTAGGTTAGGTTAAGGTTAGGTTAGGTTAGCTTAGGTTAGGTTAAGTTAGGTTAGGTTAAGTTAGGTTAGGTTAGATTAGGTTAGGTTAGCTTAGGTTAGGTTAGATTAGGTTAGGTTAGCTTAGGTTAGGTTAGATTAGGTTAGGTTAGATTAGGTTAGGTTAGATTAGGTTAGGTTAAGTTAGGTTAGGTTAGAGTTAGGTTAGGTTGGAGTTGGGTTAGGTTAGGTTAGCTTAGGTTAGGTTAGATTAGGTTAGGTTGAGTTAGGTTAGGTTAGGTTAGGTTAGGTTAGGTTAGGTTAGGTAAGGTTAGGTTAGGTTAGGTTGAGTTAGGTTAGGTTAGGTTAGGTTAGATTAGGTTAGGTTAAGTTAGGTTAGGTTAGGTTAGGTTAGAGTTAGGTTAGGTTGGGTTAGGTTAGAGTTGGGTTAGGTTAGGTTAAGGTTAGGTTAGGTTAAGTTAGGTTAGGTTAGGTTAGGTTGGAGTTAGGTTAGGTTAGGTTAGGTTAGAGTTAGGTTGGGTTGGGTTGGGTTAGGTTAGGTTAGGTTAGGTTAGGTTAGGTTGGAGTTGGGTTAGGTTGGGTTAGGTAAGGTTAGGTTAGGTTAGGTTAGGTTAGGTTAGGTTGGGATTAGGTTAGGTTAAGGTTAGGTTAGGTTGAGTTAGGTTAGGTTGGTTAGGTTAGGTTAGTTAGGTTAGGTTAGTTAGGTTAGGTTGGAGTTAGGTTAGGTTAGCTTAGGTTAGGTTAAGTTAGGTTAGGTTAGCTTAGGTTAGGTTAGGTTTTTTTTTTTTTTTTTTTTTTTTTTTTTTTCTTAAATATAATATATTAAGTAGTTTTTCAGGAGTTTTATGTACATTGTTTTAATCTTCTATTCCTAAAGTAATGTAAACATCTTATTTTTAACAGTTTGTTCTTACACTCTTCATTTTTATTTATCTATTTTCGTACACTATACTAGTCTATAATATATTTCATTATATTATGATAGCATTATTACTTGCTACGCTGTTTTGTTCCTCTTTACGACATTTTGAGCGATTTCGATGCAGTAGTTTAAGAACACGTCTCTTTTTTGACTGTTTATGATGTTCGGTACGTTTTCCCTTACTATATTTTCATTTATCTTGTTTCTTAGTTCTAGTCTTTGTATTGCAGGTATTGGGCAGTCAAAAAGGATGTGTGGGACTGATTCCTGCGTTCCTGGCTCGCATGCGCACGATGAGCTCTCTTTGCACTTAAAGCGATTCAAGTACTCCGAGAAACCACCGTGCCCTGTCATAATTTGCGTAACCAAGTAGTCGACTTTTATTTTGCGGATCATCCGGTACGCCGTCACAGCATCCGGGAAGAATATTTTTGTGACCAACGCGGTTTCTCCAATTTGATATCTACGGTTCCATTCGTCAAGCGTTGCAAGTCGAATGCTTCGCTTGGCGAATGAGACCGGGTACAAATCATAATCAGGTCTCCCCCTGGAGCCCAAGGCGGCGCTTTTGGCAAGCTGGTCAGCTCTTTCGTTGCCCTCCATCCCTGCATGGGCCTTGATCCAGAATAAGGTAACAACTTTACCCTGGAGAGATGTTGTTGTTAGATTATCTCTGCTCTCTACTGCAAGAGGATGGAGGCAACTATGATTTATGACCGTTTGTAGAGCTGCCATTGAGTCGCTGTAGACTCCAAAGGAAGACGCTGAGTGTCCGAGAATTACCTGTGTGGCCTTGCATATGGCCAGAAGCTCAGCCTGGTAGACGGTGCAGTACCCTGGGAGAGCAAGCTTGATGGCTTTTGTTTCGGTCTCGCTGTTCCACACAGACACGGCCGCGCCGACTTTGCCCTCAATCTTGCTCCCGTCAGTAAATATACGAACGTCATAGTCACTGTTTTGAATGAGCTGCTCTCGATCTACCAGGCTCACGAGCCTCAGGCTGATACGCTCGGCGGGATGTGGCGCCGCAATGGCCGGGGCCATCCGCTCGATCTCCCTGTCCCCCAGACCCAGCTGAGGCACTCCCTCTTGGCCCCGTACAGTGAGGCCGCCTCACGTACTCTGAGATCAAGGGGAAGTATCCCAGCCAGCAGCAGCGCGGAGTTCAGGGAGACCGTCCGATAGCCCTTACAAATTCTCTGTGCTATCCCACGCTGGACCACTTGAAGCTGTTTAATCGTCATCAGCTACTCCGCTGCCAGTCTTGCATGGCGTACCAGGATGATCGGCTCTATCGTAGCCGTATAAATTATCCTTATTACTTCAGGGTGGAGACCCCAGCTCACTCTCGCCGCTCTAGAGAGTTGTTTATATATTCCGATGGCCTTCCTGCAGACATTCGCCACGTGAGTGTTGAAAGTCAGCCTGTCATCCATGGTGACACCAAGGAGTTTTATTTCCTGGACATGCCAATGTCGATCCCTCCCATCCTCAGACATGGGGTGTCGTGTTTAAGTTTTCTGGTAATAACCATCGCATTTGTTTTTCAGGCGCAAATTTAAGCTTATTTTGACTCCCCACATCCGAACATGTTCGAGAGCGCCATTTGCGCGTCCTTGCACCTCTAGTGCGGTGTCACCATCGAAGACAAGCACGACGTCGTCCGCGAAAGCCTGACCGTACACACCCCCATTCTCTAGGCTTTTAAGAGGGGTCCAGGAGGAGGTTCCACAAGATTGGTCCTCCAATGGAGCCCTGGACGCACTATGGTGGTGATTATAGTGCACTCCTCTCCTGCATACCTAACCACTACCTCTCTGTTCCTCAGGTAGCTATCAAATACCTTCCTGAGGTTCAGTGGGCACTTTTCCTCAGCCAGTCGGACTCGTATAGCTGGCCACCAGGCGCTATCGAAGGCTCCCTCTATGTCCAAAGAAACCAGAACAATTATTTTCTTTTCATCTAATTTCCTGTAAATGTATTGCATTAGGTTATAGAGGGAGTCCTCGGTGCTTCTCTGGGGCATAAATCCATACTGGTACTCATTTTAGGCAGCAGATGGAATTTGAGGCGTGACACTAACATTTTTTCATATATTTTGCCTAGTATAGGTAGACCAATTGGTCTATATGATTTAGGGGCGGCGTAGTCAGGCTTTCCCGGCTTTCTCATCATCACGACCGTAGCCTTCTTCCAAGGCTCCGGAAAGTGATGGTATTCCAGACACTTGTTCAAAAATATCAAGAATCACGTCATCAGGAACCACAGTGTTGTACACTGTGGTTCCTGATGACGTGTTGGCAAATGTCTGCAGTAAAGCCATCCGCTCCCGGGGCCTTTTTCGGGTTAAAGGATTCGCTGGCCTGTTGTAGCTCCGCCATGGTGAATGGTGGGTCGCAGGGCTCAACTTGCTTGCCATCATTCACTTTTTCGGCTTCGGCTCTGGTTTGACGGTGGTCGCTATTTTCGCCGTCAGTGAGATCTTCCGGATAGAAGGTCTCTGCTAGAAACTCGACGGAGCCCCTCCCATCCAGAGCCTCCCCTTCCTTCTCCAGCGGCTGATCCTCCTCCCTATTTGTTGTCCTTCCGATCACCCTATATATCCCTCCCACACACCCTCCCTGTCCTGCTTACAGCAAAACTCCTTCCAACTTTCCGTCTGAGCCTTTGCCGCTTCTAATTCATACTTTTCTTTTGTTCCAGGTACTCCTCGACGACCTTTGCCCTCCGGATGGGGGCAGCGTTCCTGATTCTGCGTTTTTAGTGGCGACGTTCCTCTTTAGCTCTGCGAGTTTCTCGGACCACCACGGCAGGGTAAGTGTTTCGTTTGATTTTTTAGTTGGCATCGACTCTACGCAAGCGTCCGTAATTGACTTTGTAAGGCCTAGTGTGGTGTTATTAAGCTGTTCAGCACTCCGTACATTGGTGAGTTCCGCGGTGGTAAATTTATTTTCTATTAATTTTGATTTAGTTTCTCACGAAAACTCATCCAATTGGCTTTCTTCGTGTTGAACAGCCTAGTGGTCCTTTTATTTTATGCCCTTGGATTTTTGCAGCCGAATACTAAATACTATGCCGTTGTGGTCCGCGCTCGTTAGGCCCTCATCAACTCTCCAGTCTTCCACTACTCCGATTAATTCTGCTGAACAAGCTGTTACGTCCACAAAACTTTGGTATCGCTTACCCCCTCGGATGGTATCAAAGGTCGGAGTTTCCCCTCTATTTTGTATGTGCAGCCCCAGCTCATTGAGGGCCCCCAGCATCTCTTCACCTCGGTGGTCACTTAATGGACTCCCCCACCATGAGCTTTTAGCGTTGGCGTCACCTCCAACAATCCACTTTTTGGACCCGATTTCTTTTCGATCCGCGCTAGATGTTCTAAGTCAGGAGTGATGGGCTGACCGCCCTCGGAGTTCTCGAAGTAAAAGGAGACAAGCGTGATCTCCCAAGCACTGGTGCGGAGTCCCACCACCACGATATTATTTGTGGTGAGCTTCGGGTATTGGACCACGTTTAAGTCAGGGTTAAAGACAGCTATCGCTGCTTTAACTGTTCCGTCTCCTGGACCAGTGCTTTGGAAGACTCTTACGCCCCTGTAACTCTTCATCACTTTGAAAGCTCCTGAATTAGGGCTGCTGATACACCGCGATTTTCGCTTCGATCAACTCATTGGTCTTCATGCGATTTGGAGGGGTTCCTTGTGCTATTTTGTAGCGAGTATGTCCATTTTGGGTGCCCTCAGCAATAGGCTATCGTTGAGCGGGCCAGTTCGTCCCATTTCCGACGTATTGGGCAGTCGTGGCTGAATGCATTGTGTGCCGCATGGTCCATTTTTGCCCTGACGCAGTTTTTGCAAATTGGAGGTACGTCCGCCAGATAGTCAGTACATTCCGACTTCAGGTGAGGGCCGCCACAGTGGCTGCAGAGGTCCGCCGGCTCTTTGCAGAACCGCTTTCCATGCCCATAGCCCAGGCAACGTGTGCACTGGACCAGTGGTGTTTGGTCTTCGGCCTTAACCCGCTGGAGATCGATGTGGACCTTCGCAGCTTCCGTCACCCTCTGCCAGACAGTTGGGGAAACACCGATGACTACGTGGCTGGTGTGGGGATTCCTGGTTTTCTTTCTATATTTTATAGATATTCTGCTTTCTTCCTCACCGAGGCCGCGAAAACAGCCCGGTTCTGATTTCTCAGGGCTTTATAGATGTCGTCGTCAGTATTGACCTGCAAGACGTCCCTGAGGATCAGAAGCGGGTCCCTGTTCCCCACCTCCTCGATGGTGAGGTTAGCAGCTTCCTTTTCAAGCCTATCCCTTACTTTGCTTCTCTCCTCCTTAGTCCCAAAACCCATAATCACTTTCCTATCCTTTGCCTTCCTGACCCTCTCAACCTTTACCCAGCCCTCCTTGGCATCCACAGCATGTCGGACCCTCTCAGTACCTCTCCCGAGTCTGTTTCTACCCTCGAGGAGACCACCATGGAGTGCAGCGTGGTACGCCCGTGCGACGACCTCCCCTGAGTCGCCGTCACACCAGCGTAGGTAGCCGCTCGCTCCAGTGACTGCATTTCCATCGTCTAGGTTAGCTTAGGTTAGGTTAAGTTAGGTTAGGTTAGGTTAGGTTGGAGTTAGGTTGGGTTGGAGTTGGGTTAGGTTAGGTAAGGTTAGGTTAGGTTAGGTTGAGTTAGGTTGGGTTGAGTTAGGTTGGGTTATGTTAGGTTAGGTTGGGATTAGGTTAGGTTAGGTTAAGTTAGGTTAGGTTAGGTTAGGTTGGGATTAGGTTAGGTTGGAGTTGGGTTAGGTTGGGTTATGTTAGGTTAGGTTGAGTTAGGTTAGGTTGGGTTAGGTTAGGATTAGGTTAGGTTAGGTTAGGTAAGGTTAGGTTAGGATTAGGTTAGGTTGGGTTGAGTTAGGTTAGGTTGAGTTGGGTTGGGTTGGGTTGGGTTAGGTTGAGTTAGGTTGGGTTGAGTTAGGTTAGGTTGGGTTGGAGTTAGGTTAGGTTAGAGTTAGGTTAGGTTAGGTTGGGTTAGAGTTAGGTTAGGTTAGGTTAGGTTAGGATTAGGTTAGGTTAGAGTTAGGTTGGGTTAGGTTGGAGTTAGGTTAGGTTAGAGTTGGGTTAGGTTAGGTAAGGTTAGGTTAGGATTGGGTTAGGTTAGGTTAGGTTAGGTTAGGTTAGGATTAGGTTAGGTTGGAGTTAGGTTGGGTTATGTTAGGTTAGGTTGGGTTAGGTTGGGTTATGTTAGGTTAGGTTAAGGTTGGGTTAGGTTGAGTTAGGTTAGGTTGGGTTGGGTTAGGTTAGAGTTAGGTTAGGTTGGGTTATGTTAGGTTAGGTTAGGTTAGGATTAGGTTAGGTTGGGTTATGTTAGGTTAGGTTGGGATTAGGTTAGGTTAAGGTTAGGTTAGGATTGGGTTAGGTTAGGTTAGGTTAGGTTGGGTTATGTTAGGTTAGGTTGGGATTGGGTTAGGTTAGGTAAGGTTAGGTTAGGTTAGGATTAGGTTAGGTTGGGTTATGTTAGGTTAGGTTGAGTTAGGTTAGGTTGGGTTAGGTTAGGTTAGGTTAAGGTTAGGTTGGGTTAGGTTAGGTTGGGTTATGTTAGGTTAGGTTAAGGTTAGGTTAGGATTAGGTTAGGTTAGGTTGGGTTATGTTAGGTTAGGTTAAGTTAGGTTAGGTTGGGTTAGGTTGGGATTAGGTTAGGTTAGAGTTAGGTTGGGTTATGTTAGGTTAGGTTGGAGTTAGGTTAGGTTAGGTTAGGTTAAGGTTAGGTTAGGTTGGAGTTAGGTTGGGTTAGGTTGGGTTATGTTAGGTTAGGTTAGGTTGAGTTGGGTTAGGTTGGGTTATGTTAGGTTAGGTTAGGTTAGGTTGGAGTTAGGTTAGGTTAGGTTAGGTTGGGTTATGTTAGGTTAGGTTAGGTTAGGTTAGAGTTAGGTTGGGTTATGTTAGGTTAGGTTGAGTTGGGTTAGGTTAGGATTAGGTTAGGTTAGGTTGAGTTAGGTTAGGTTAAGGTTAGGTTAGGATTAGGTTAGGTTGGGTTATGTTAGGTTAGGTTGGGTTATGTTAGGTTAGGTTGGGTTGAGTTAGGTTAGGTTGGGTTGGGATTGGGTTAGGTTAGGTTAGGTAAGGTTAGGTTAGGTTAAGGTTAGGTTAGGATTAGGTTAGGTTAGGTTGGAGTTAGGTTGGGTTATGTTAGGTTAGGTTGGGTTAGGTTAGGATTAGGTTAGGTTAGGTAAGGTTAGGTTAGGATTAGGTTAGGTTAGGTTAGGTTAGGTTGGGTTATGTTAGGTTAGGTTGGAGTTGGGTTAGGTTGAGTTAGGTTAGGTTAGGTTAGGTTGAGTTGGGTTGGGTTAGGTTGAGTTGGGTTGGGTTAGGTTAGGTTAGGTTAGGTTAGGTTGGAGTTAGGTTGGGTTGGGTTAGGTTAGGTAAGGTTAGGTTAGGATTAGGTTAGGTTAGGTTAGGTTAGGTTAGAGTTGGGTTAGGTTGAGTTAGGTTAGGTTAAGGTTAGGTTGGGATTGGGTTAGGTTAGGTTAGGTTAGGATTAGGTTAGGTTGGGATTGGGTTAGGTTAGGTTAGGATTAGGTTAGGTTAGGATTGGGTTAGGTTGGAGTTAGGTTGGGTTAGAGTTAGGTTGGGTTAGGTTAGGTTAGGTTAGGTTAGGTTAGGTTGGGTTATGTTAGGTTAGGTTAGGTTAGGTTGGGATTGGGATTGGGTTAGGTTAGGTTAGGTTAGGTTGGAAGTTAGGTTAGGTTAGTTGGGTTAGGTTGGCTTAGGTTGGGTTAGGTTAGGTTAGGTTAGGTTAGGTTAGGTTAGGTCAGGTTAGGTTAGGATTGGGTTAGGTTAGGTTAGCTTAGGTTAGGTTAGGTTAGGTTAGGTTAGGTTGGGTTAGGTTAGGTTGGGTTGAGTTGGGTTAGGTTAGGTTAGGTTAGGTTGGGTTAGGTTGGGATTGGGTTGGGTTGGGTTGGGTTAGGATTGGGTTGGGTTGAGTTAGGTTGGGTTGGGTTAGGTTAGGTTAGGTTAGGTTGGAAGTTAGGTTAGGTTAGGTTGGTTAGGTTAGGTTGGGTTGGGTTGGGTTAGGTTGGCTTAGGTTGGGTTAGGTTAGGTTAGGTTGGGTTGGGATTGGGTTAGGTTGGGTTAGGTTGGGTTAGGTTGGGTTAGGTTAGGTTAGGTTGGAGTTAGGTTAGGTTGGGTTAGGTTGGGTTGGGTTAGGTTAGGTTGGGTTGGGTTAGGTTAGGTTAGGTTGAGTTGGGTTGGGTTAGGTTAGGTTAGGTTAGGTTAGGTTAGGATAGGTTAGGTTAGGATTAGGTTAGGTTGGGTTATGTTAGGTTAGGTTAGGTTAGGTTAGGTTAGGTTAGGTTGGTTAGGTTAGGTTAGGTAAGGTTAGGTTAGGTTAGGTTAGGTTGGGTTAGGTTAGGTTGATTAGGTTAGGTTAGGTTAGGTTGAGTTAGGTTAGGTTAGAGTTGGGTTAGGTTAGGTTAGGTAAGGTTAGGTTAGGTTAGGTTGGGTTAGGTTAGGTTAGGTTAGGTTGGGTTAGGTTAGGTTAGGTTGGGTTGGGTTAGGTTGGAGGTTAGGTTAGGTTGGGTTAGGTTGGGTTGGGTTAGGTTGGGTTAGGTTAGGTTGGGATTAGGTTAGGTTGGGTTGGGTTAGGTTAGGTTGGATTAGGTTAGGTTAGGTTAGGTTAGGTTAGGTTAGGTTAGGTTAGGTTGGAGTTAGGTTAGGTTAGGTTAAGGTTAGGTTAGGTTGGGTTAGGTTAGGTTGGGATTAGGTTAGGTTAGGTTGAGTTAGGTTGGGTTAGGTTGGGATTAGGTTAGGTTAGGTCAGGTTAGGTTAGGTTAGGTTGGGTTAGGTTAGGTTAGGTTGGGTTAGGTTGGGATTGGGATTAGGTTAGGTTAGGTTAGGTTGGGTTAGGTTGGGTTAGGTTGGAGTTAGGTTAGGTTAGCTTAGGTTGGGTTAGGTTAGGTTAGGTTGGGTTAGGTTAGGTTAGGTTAGGTTAGAGTTGGAGTTAGGTTGAGTTGGGTTAGGTTAGGTTGGGATTGGGTTAGGTTAGGTTGGGTTGGGTTAGGTTAGGTTGGGTTGGGTTGGGTTGGGTTAGGTTAGGTTAGGTTAGGTTGGGTTAGGTTAGGTTGGGTTAGGTTAGGTTAGGTTGGGATTAGGTTAGGTTGGGTTAGGTTAGGTTGAGTTAGGTTGGGTTAGGTTGGGTTAGGTTAGGTCAGGTTAGGTTAGGTTAGGTTAGGTTAGGTTGGGTTAGGTTGGGTTAGGTTGGAGGTTAGGTTAGGTTGGGTTAGGTTGGGTTAGGTTAGGTTGGGTTAGGTAAGGTTAGGTTAGGTTAGGTTAAGTTAGGTTAGGTTGAGTTAGGTTAGGTTGGGTTAGAGTTAGGTTGGGTTAGGTTGGGTTAGGTAAGGTTAGGTTGGGTTAGGTTAGGTTAGGTTGGGATTAGGTTGGGTTAGAGTTAGGTTAGGTTAAGTTGGGTTAGGTTAGGTTAGATTAGGTTAGGTTGGGTTGGAGTTGGGTTAGGTTAGGTTAAGTTAGGTTAGGTTAGGTTAGGTTAGGATTAGGTTAGGTTAGGATTAGGTTAGGTTAGAGTTAGGTTAGGTTAGGATAGGTTAGGTTAGGATTAGGTTAGGTTAGGTTAGGTTAGGTTAGAGTTGGGTTGGGATTAGGTTAGGTTAGGATTGGGTTGGGTTAGGATTGGGTTAGGTTAAGGTTAGGTTAGGTTGGGTTAGGTTAGGTTAGGTTGGGTTAGATTAGGTTAGGTTGAGTTGGGTTAGGTTGGGTTAAGGTTAGGTTGGGTTAGGTTAGGTCAGGTTAGGTTAGGTTGGGATTAGGTTGGGTTAAGGTTAGGTTGGGTTAGGTTAGGATAGGTTAGGTTGGTTAGGTTAGGTTAGGTTGGGTTGGGTTGGGTTGGAGTTAGGTTAGGTTAAGGTTAGGTTAGGTTAGGTTAGGTTAGGTTGGGTTGGAGTTGGGTTAGGATTGGGTTGGGATTAGGTTGGGTTGGGATTGGAGTTAGGTTAGGTTGGGTTAGGTTAGGTTAGGTTAGGTTAGGTTAGTTAGGTTAGGTTGGGATTAGGTTGGGTTAAGTTAGGTTAGGTTAAGTTAGGTTAGGTTGGTTAGGTTAGGTTGGTTAGGTTAGGTTAGGTTAGGTTAGAGTTAGGTTGGGATTAGGTTAGGTTAAGGTTGGGTTAGGATTGGGTTAGGTTGGTTAGGTTAGGTTGGTTAGGTTAGGTTAGAGTTAGGTTAGGTTAAGTTAGGTTAGGTTAGGATTAGGTTAGGTTAGGATTAGGTTAGGTTAGAGTTGGAGTTAGGTTGGGATTAGGTTAGGTTAGGTTGGTTAGGTTAGGTTAGGTTAGGTTAGTTAGGTTAGGTTGGTTAGGTTAGGTTGGTTAGGTTAGGTTGGTTAGGTTAGGTCAGGTTAGGTTAGGTTAGGTCAGGTTAGGTTAGGTTAAGTTAGGTTAGGTTGAGTTGGGTTAGGTTGGAGTTAGGTTGGGTTGGGATTAGGTTGGGTTGAGTTGGGTTGGGTTAGGTTAGGTTAGGTTAGGTTGGTTAGGTTAGGTAAGGTTAGGTTGGGATTAGGTTGGGTTAGAGTTGGGTTGGGATTAGGTTGGGTTAGGTTGAGTTGGGTTAGGTTGGTTAGGTTAGGTAAGGTTAGGTTGGGATTAGGTTAGGTTGGAGTTAGGTTAGGTTAAGTTAGGTTAGGTTAAGTTGGGTTAGGTTAGGTTAGGTTGGTTAGGTTAGGTTGGGTTGAGTTGGGTTGGGTTGGGTTAGGTTAGGTTAGGTTAGGTCAGGTTAGGTTGGTTAGGTTAGGTCAGGTTAGGTTAGGTTAGGTTAGGTTGGGTTGGGATTAGGTTGGGTTGGGTTGAGTTGGGTTAGGTTAGGTTGGTTAGGTTAGGTTAGGTTAGGTTGGGTTAGGTTGGAGTTAGGTTGGGTTAGAGTTAGGTTAGGTTAAGTTAGGTTAGGTTGGTTAGGTTAGGTCAGGTTAGGTTAGGTTGAGTTAGGTTGGGATTGGGTTAGGTTGGTTAGGTTAGGTCAGGTTAGGTTAGGTCAGGTTAGGTTAGGATTAGGTTAGGTTGGGATTAGGTTAGGTTAAGTTAGGTTAGGTTAGAGTTGGGATTGGGTTAGGTTGGGTCAGGTTAGGTTAGGTCAGGTTAGGTTGGTTAGGTTAGGTTAAGTTAGGTTAGGTTAGGTTAGGTTGAGTTAGGTTAGGTTAAGTTGGGTTAGGTTGGGATTAGGTTAGGTTAAGTTAGGTTAGGTTAGGTTAGGTTAGGATTAGGTTAGGTTAGGATTAGGTTAGGTTGGGTTAAGTTAGGTTAGGTTAGGTTGGAGTTGGAGTTAGGTTAGGTTAGGTTAGGTTAGGTTGGGTTAGGTTAGGTTAGGTTGGATTGGGTTAGGTTAGGTTAGAGTTAGGTTAAGTTAGGTTAGAGTTGGGATTAGGTTAGGTTAAGTTAGGTTAAGTTAGGTTAGGTTAGGTCAGGTTAGGTTAGGTTAAGGTTAGGTTGGGATTAGGTTGGGTTAGGTTAGGATTAGGTTAGGTTAAGTTAGGTTGGGTTAGGATTGGGTTAGGTTAAGTTAGGTTAGGTTAGGTTAGGTTAGGTTAGGTTGGGTTAGGTTAGAGTTAGGTTAAGTTAAGTTAAATTAAATTAAATTAAATTAAATTAAATTAAATTAAATTAAATTAAATTAAATTAAATTAAATTAAATTAAATTAAATTAAATTAAATTAAATTAAATTAAATTAAATTAAATTAAATTAAATTAAATTAAATTAAATTAAATTAAATTAAATTAAATTAAATTAAATTAAATTAAATTAAATTAAATTAAATTAAATTAAATTAAATTAAATTAAATTAAATTAAATTAAATTAAATTAAATTAAATTAAATTAAATTAAATTAAATTAAATTAAATTAAATTAAATTAAATTAAATTAAATTAAATTAAGTTAAGTTAGGTTAGGTTAGGTTAAGTTAGGTTAGGTTAAGTTAGGTTAGGTTAAGTTAGGTTAGGTTAAGTTAGGTTAGGTTGAGTTAGGTTAGGTTAAGTTAGGTTAGGTTAGGTTAAGTTAGGTTAGGATTAGGTTAGGTTAGGTTAAGTTAGGTTAGGTTAGAGTTAGGTTAGGTTAGGATTAGGTTAGGTTAAGTTAGGTTAGGTTAGGTTAGAGTTGAGTTGGGTTAGGTTAAGGTTAGGTTAGGATTAGGTTAGGTTGAGTTAGGTTGGGATTAGGTTAGGTTAGGATTAGGTTAGGTTGGGTCAGGTTAGGTTAGGATTAGGTTAGGTTAGGTCAGGTTAGGTTAGGATTAGGTTAGGTTAAGTTAGGTTAGGTTAAGTTAGGTTAGGTTAGGATTAGGTTAGGTTAAGTTAGGTTAAGTTAGGTTAAGTTAGGTTAGGATTAGGTTAGGTTGGTTGGGTTAGGTTAGAGTTGAGTTGGGTTAGGTTAGGTTAGGATTGGGTTAGGTTAGGTTGAGTTAGGTTAGGTTAGGTTAGGTTGGGTTAGGATTGGGTTAGGTTAAGTTAGGTTAGGATTAGGTTAGGTTGGGTTAGGTTGGTTAGGTTAGGTTAGGTTAGGTTAGGTTAGGTTAGGTTAGGTTAGGATTGGGTTAGGTTGAGTTAGGTTAGGTTAGGTTAGGTTAGGTTAGGTTGGGTTAGGTTAGGTTAGGTTAGGTTAAGTTAGGTTAGGTTAGAGTTAGGTTAGGTTAGAGTTAGGTTAGGTTAGGTTAGGTTAAGTTAGGTTAGGTTAGGTTAGGTTAGGTTAGGTTAAGGTTAGGTTAGAGTTGGGATTAGGTTAGGTTGGGTTGAGTTAGGTTAGGTTAGGTTAGGTTAGGTTAGGTTGAGTTAGGTTGGGATTAGGTTAGGTTAGGTTAGGTTAGGATTAGGTTAGGTTAGGTCAGGTTAGGTTAGGTTAGGTTGAGTTAGGTTAGGATTGGGTTAGGTTGAGTTGGGTTAGGTTGGGATTGGGTTAGGTTAGGATTAGGTTAGGTTGGGTTAGGTTAAGTTGGGTTAGGTTGGGATTAGGTTGGGTTAGGTTAGGTTAGGTTGAGTTAGGTTAGGTTAGGTTAGGTTAGGTTGGGATTAGGTTAGGTTAAGTTAGGTTAGGTTAGGGTAGGTTAGGTTAGGTTAGGTTAGGTTAGGTTAGGTTAGGTTAGGTTTTTTTTTTTTTAATAAAACTATTTCTCCACAGACTATTTGTCCGTGCCTTTTTTAGATTTGATTTTTTTTTTATAATTGTAAGATTGTTTTTATTTTGAACAATACTCCTTACACTATGTGCTATTAATTACAATAAATTAGTTACAGTATTTTTTTTTGTATAAAACAGTTGTATATATATATTTTGTTTTTTATTATTTTTTTTTTTCTATTTTTTTTTTCTTTTTTTTTTTTTTTATCATTACTTAATTAATATCATTAGTTACTTAAAGGTAAATTGAGGTTACATTATGCCTATTTTGTGTCCATTGGCATTGTCAGGTTTTCCGTGACCGCTGAGTCCCTGTTCCTAATTGCCATTTTAGGTTATATTCTCTGATTTTTGTTGTTGATGCAGCCATTGCTCTCTGAAGCAGCCTCCCTGTTGCGTCGTCGCAGTCATCCGCGTAATAGATGCAGCTAACTGTGTGTCTGGACACCGCCACCACAGCATGCTGAACGCTGTCGTGCAGTTTCAGTTTTCTGCCACAGTTTTCATGACTACGACCGTCCCGGATGTGAGTCCTTGGGCCTCATAGACTGTTAGGAGGCGTGACCCGGCGCCCGACCCGTATCCTAAGTCAGATAGGGATTCCTTTTCGGTTTGGGTGAACACCAGGTACAATGTATCAGGAGGTGCTTGGAATATTTGCTCCTGTGTACCTTTCCTTTTTAGTGAGTGTACCAGAGATTTGGATGAGTATATGCCGCTGTAGATCTCATTGAGGGCATACGCTACATCCATTGGGCACCGGTGCGTACACAGAAGCTCCTGGCTGATCGTGGTTACCATGTTTGGGCGAGTGTACTGCATCGCGAAAAGGTTCTCTCTGTCGATGAAGGGAAGTTGGTATATATCACCGATAAGCAGCATTTCTTCCGCATCGCACAGTTTTGTTGCCATCACTATGGCTCCGAAGTGATTCATGAGAGCCTCATCGATGATGAGTCGAGAACATCGAACCCTGTCAGGCTCTCTTACACCGTTTACAAGGACAGAGGCCATAGTGCGTACTTTTGTTTTGGCGTCACTTTGTACAGTTTATAATTTTATTTTTAGTTCTTTTGCTGCTTCTAATGTAGTTGTGATTATCAAGTCCCTTCCCCTCGAATTGGTTTACCACCCACGTTGTCTTTCCGCATCCGGGACTCCGTTGATCCATTTTATTTTGGAAATTGCCAGGTGTCCCAGGGCGCTGACTCCGTCCTCTGTGATGGCTTCAGCCATATTGAGGATCTTGTCGTTTAGCATCACCCTGGTGCACCGTGCAGTTACAACGATATGGTCACCCGGAGGCGTTTTGAATTTGGGTTTTCCGTTGCTGTTCGATATGTCCTCGTCCAGCATCACGAAGCCTGCCGTTCCACTGTAAGCCGCCATATGGTGTTTGATTTTCCTCTCAGAACAGTAGATGTTTTATTGTCATATATGGCCGCTTCGTCCTCCTCGAGTAGCACCTTAAGCAGATCCTCACTACCAAGGTGATAAGTTTGTAGAATGTTTCTGCAGGTGTTGAGGTTCGCCTCTATGGTGGCTTTTATTAGTCCTTTAAACTCGAGGAAGGCGTTGATCATGTGATCTTTTGACTCCACTACCGGACGAAGATTTGGGTGGCCGGGTTTTCTCGTGGCGGCTGAGGTTTGGTCATGCTTTAGAGATGTTGATTTGTTGGGTAGCTCTCTTGTGTGCTCTTGTTTTATATTTAGTATTTTTCTCTTAGACACTGCGGGTATACTCCGTGCTGCTGCACTTATAGTATATAGGAAGGCGTCTAGTTTGCTCTTTGTTCTGATGTTTTTGGCCTTTTGTAAAATGTTTGCCTTTTCTGTGGCCGTTTGCAACTGCAGTCTTTCCGATCCGCTACATATCTCAGGTGTCGCTATGGGATGACCCCAGCTGTCAATGGGGGTGCTCGCTGTAGTTAAGTCGTAACTTTTAAGGTAACTTAGGTTCTCTCCTCTGTTTTCGTATACGACTATCATGTGGGTATTGGAGGCCTTAATGCACCCAATGCGATCTGCGATTTCCCCTTGGTCGTGCAGAACCGCCATAGCATCCACACTAATAATGCGGGATGTGACTGCAGTGTCCTTCTCTTGCTTTCCAAGCTCATTTAGAATCGAGCACGCCTTTGCGAATGGGCTGCTTTCTTCGGTCCATGCGAATAGTAAGATTGTTTTGTTTTTTAATCTTACTATTCGACATCGCTGATTTGCGACTTTTACCTCCGACAGCGCGTCGTATTTTTTGCGCTTCATGCTCGTTCTAAATGTGCTGCCATTCAGCAAATAGGCTAGGCCCGGCGAGATCTTAACAAAGTTTTGGTTTATTGCTGCGCGAAACCTATTCCCAGTGTCTCGAGTTGTTATCCATGAGCTACTCCTCTTATCCTTATTCCCGGTTTGCCTCTTTCTGCATGTTCCAGCAGCTGGTGTTCGGCTGTCAGATGTACAGGACTTCCATCTCTTGCATGTGCCGACATGGAGTCCGCGACAGTGTCTTGGCGGCCCGAGGCTTGTGTGTGTGTATTTGTGAGTGTAGGTGGTGTTATCAGTGTAGTGCTGTTTCGTTTGGCGGCAATTTGAAAGGTGTGTTCTGCAAATGCCAAAATGGTTCTCTCATGTCGTCATCGTGTAGCATCGTAGGTAGGTCGGATTTTGTCAATTTTGTCCCTATTTTGAATTCTAGGTCCAGGCGAGCCGCTTGGAAGCGAGGCACTCAGGATGATGTGCCATACAGACTCATTTACCTCCGCGTCACACTCACACTCAGGGCTGTCTTTCAGCTTGAATCTGTGTAGGTATTCCGCGATTCCGCCGTGTCCTGTCAGTACTTGTACTTGCGTGGGCGTCAGCTTTGTTTTCCTCACCACTCGGTATGCTTTTTCAACATCTGGGAGGAATTTCTTCGTGACTGACCCAGTGATGGAGGTTTCGTATCTGTCCTGCCATTTGCGGACAGATTCCTCTAATCTTTTCTTAACGTAACACAGCGGAACTTGGTCATAGTCCGAGGCGCCACCCTCCCGAGCGCCGCCGACTTCGCAAGCTCGTCTGCCCCTCGTTTCCGGTCGTTCCGATGTGTGCTCTCAACCAGAACAGTCGCACCTCTCTTCCACTCCGTCGGATCTCCCCTAAACTTTGTGTTATGGCTTGTGTTAGGGGGTGGTTCGCTTTTGGGTTCGCCAGCAGGTCTAGTGAAGATCTTGAGTCACTAAAATGTTTGACTAAGTCAGTCATCGTTTGGACGAGCTGGATGGCCCTATGAAGCGCGTAGAGTTCTGATTGGAAAACCGTGCAAACTGGGTCCAATTTGAAGGTGGCGTAGTTGGACTCACTGCCGCCCTCCCAGCAGGTCAAAGCGGCTCCGACCCTCCCCTCAATCTTGCTTCCGTCCGTATATATTTGAGGACCGGTTACTTGGTGGGAGTTTAGGGTTTCGGAATCGCAGTTTTCCAATAACTCGTACGTTGTTGTAATAAGTTTAGAGGGGTGTGGCTGACCCATGTGGTCTACTACTCGCTCCAGCTCTCTTTCAGGTGGTAGATAGTCGAGGCATTTTTTTTCTTCGCCTTATATAAGCTAGCCGCTTCCTGTATTCTCAGGTCTAGCGGAAGCAAACCAGAGATGGTGAGTGAGGAGGTGAGTGAGACCGTGCAGTACGCTCTACAGATCTTCTGTGCAAAACCCTCTGCAATGAGTTCAGCTGATCTTGGATCATTTTCATCTCTGTTGCCGAGGACCATGCACTCGAGGCGTACATCACTATGGGCTCCACGACTGCGACGTATATAGTTCTTATGATCTCGCTATTAAGGCCCCAGGTCACCTTAGCTGCGCCGCCAGCTGTTTGTGTATGTCTGCAGCTTTTTGCAGCTACGTGTGTATGAGTGGTTGTCAATGTGAGACCCAGTATTTTCATTTCCTCTACTAGTTTTACTCTTTGGAGTTAGGTTTGGAGGTTCATATTTAAGCTTTTTAGTTAATAGCATCGCATTGGTTTTGTGTGCGGCGAAGTTTAGCTTGTTCTGACCTCCCCATTCCACCACGCTGTCGAGAATGGTGTTGGCCCACCGCTCCAGATCACTTGTTGAGTGATCAGTGAGCACCAGGACAACGTCATCCGCGAAGGCTTGGCAATGTAACCCTTCGACCGAAAGTCGGTTCAGTAGCGAGTCTAGAATGACATTCCAGAAGGTCGGTCCTCCGATAGAGCCTTGGACACAACCTTTGGTGTTTACCCTTTCGCTACACGCTCTAGCGTAATTGACTCCGACTTTCCGGTCTGTGAGGTATGAGCAGACCATTTCGTAGAGGTTTTTTGGGCATTTTTTCTTGACGAGTTGAAGCTTCAGCGCTGGCCACCATGCATTGTCAAAGGCCCCCTCTATGTCTAGTGAAATTATGAGGACAATTTTTTTGTTGCTTATACCCTCTCTTACGTATTCCACCAGATCGTAGAGGGCGTCTTCGGTGCTGCGCTGGGGCATGAAACCATATTGTTTCTTGTTGAGAGTTGGGAGAATATGCCACTGGAGTCGGCCCACCATTAACTTTTCGACGATCTTTCCGAGGACTGACAGAAGGCCGATTGGTCTGTAGGACTTCGGGTGAGTGTAATCGTCCTTGCCCGGTTTTCTGATAATAACCACATGAGCTGCCTTCCATTGCTTGGGGAAGTGCGCTAGCGTTAAGCACTTGTAAGCGATCGCCAGGAACAACTCCGGTTAGGTTGGAGTTAGGTTGGGTTAGGTTAGGTAAGGTTAGGTTAGGATTGGGTTAGGTTAGGTAAGGTTAGGTTAGGATTAGGTTAGGTTAAGGTTAGGTTAGGATTAGGTTAGGTTAGCTTAGGTTAGGTTAGCTTAGGTTAGGTTAGCTTAGGTTAGGTTAGGTTAGCTTAGGTTAGGTTAGGTTGGGATTAGGTTAGGTTGAGTTAGGTTGGGTTGAGTTAGGTTAGGTTAGCTTAGGTTAGGTTAGAGTTAGGTTAGGTTAGGTTGGGATTAGGTTAGGTTAGGTTAGGTTGAGTTGGGTTAGGTTAGGTTAGGTTAGGTTAAGGTTAGGTTAGGTAAGGTTAGGTTGGGATTGGGTTGGGTTAGGTTGGAGTTAGGTTAGGTTGGGATTAGGTTAGGTTAGCTTAGGTTAGGTTAGGTTGGGTTGGGATTGGGTTAGGTTAGGTTAGGTTAGCTTAGGTTAGGTTAGCTTAGGTTAGGTTAGGTTGAGTTAGGTTAGGTTAGCTTAGGTTAGGTTAAGGTTAGGTTGGGATTGGGTTAGGTTGAGTTAGGTTGGGTTGAGTTGGGTTAGGTTAGAGTTAGGTTAGGTTGAGTTAGGTTAGGTTAGCTTAGGTTAGGTTAGGTTAGAGTTAGGTTAGGTTAGCTTAGGTTAGGTTAGCTTAGGTTAGGTTAAGGTTAGGTTAGGTTGAGTTAGGTTAGGTTGGGTTAGGTTGAGTTAGGTTAGGTTAGCTTAGGTTAGGTTAAGTTAGGTTAGGTTGGGATTAGGTTAGGTTGAGTTAGGTTAGGTTAGGTTAGCTTAGGTTAGGTTAGGATTAGGTTAGGTTAAGTTAGGTTAGGTTAGGATTAGGTTAGGTTGAGTTAGGTTGGGTTAGGTTGGGATTAGGTTAGGTTAGGTTAGCTTAGGTTAGGTTAGCTTAGGTTAGGTTAGAGTTAGGTTGGGTTAGAGTTGGGTTGGGTTAGGTTAGGTTGAGTTGGGTTAGGTTGGGATTAGGTTAGGTTGGTTAGGTTAGGTTGGGTTAGGTTGGGTTAGGTTAGGTTAGCTTAGGTTAGGTTAAGGTTAGGTTAGGTAAGGTTAGGTTAGGATTAGGTTAGGTTAGCTTAGGTTAGGTTGAGTTAGGTTAGGTTGAGTTGGGTTGGGTTAGGTTAGGTTGGGTTGAGTTGGGTTAGGTTAGGTTAGCTTAGGTTAGGTTAGGTTGGGATTAGGTTAGGTTAAGTTAGGTTAGGTTGAGTTGGGTTGGGTTAGGTTGAGTTAGGTTAGGTTAGCTTAGGTTAGGTTGGAGTTAGGTTAGGTTAAGTTAGGTTAGGTTGAGTTGGGTTAGGTTGGAGTTAGGTTAGGTTAGCTTAGGTTAGGTTAGGTTAGGTAAGGTTAGGTTAGGATTAGGTTAGGTTGGGATTAGGTTAGGTTGAGTTGGGTTAGGTTAGGATTAGGTTAGGTTAGAGTTGGGTTAGGTTAGGTTGGGTTAGGTTAGGTTAGGTTAAGGTTAGGTTAGGTTGAGTTAGGTTAGGTTGGGTTGAGTTGGGTTGGGTTAGGTTAGGTTAGGTTGAGTTGGGTTAGGTTAGGTTAGGATTAGGTTAGGTTAGAGTTGGGTTGGGTTAGGTTAGGATTGGGTTAGGTTAGGTTGGGATTAGGTTAGGTTGGGTTGGGTTAGGTTAGGATTAGGTTAGGTTAGCTTAGGTTAGGTTAGGTTAGGTTAGAGTTAGGTTAGGTTGAGTTGGGTTAGGTTAGGTTAGGTTAGGTTAGGTTAGGATTAGGTTAGGTTGAGTTAGGTTAGGTTGGGTTGGGATTGGGTTAGGTTGGGTTGAGTTGGGTTAGGTTAGGTTAGGTTAGCTTAGGTTAGGTTAGGTTGGGATTAGGTTAGGTTAGCTTAGGTTAGGTTAGCTTAGGTTAGGTTAGGTTGGGATTAGGTTAGGTTAGGTTAGGTTAGCTTAGGTTAGGTTAGGATTAGGTTAGGTTAGGTTAGGTTAGGTTAGGTTAGGTTAGGTTAGGATTGGGTTAGGTTGGAGTTAGGTTGGGTTAGGTTAGGTTGGGTTAGGTTAGGTTTGGTCATGTTATGTTAGGTTAGGTTGGAGTTGGGTTAGGTTAGGTAAGGTTAGGTTAGGTTGGGTTAAGGTTGGGTTAGGTTAGGTTGAGTTAGGTTAGGTTAGGTTAGGTTAGGTAAGGTTGGGTTAGGTTAGGTTAGAGTTAGGTTAGGTTAGGTTAGGTTAGGTTAGGTTAGGTTAGGTTGGGTTAGGTTAGGTAAGGTTAGGTTGGGTTGGGTTAGGTTAGGTTGGGTTAGGTTAGGTTGAGTTAGGTTAGGTTAGGTTAGGTTAGGTAAGGTTGGGTTAGGTTAGGTTAGAGTTAGGTTAGGTTAGGTTAGGTTAGGTTAGGTTAGGTTAGGTTAGGTTAGGTTAGGTAAGGTTAGGTTAGGTTAGGTTGGGTTAGGTTAGGTTAGGTTAGGTTGGGTTAGAGTTGGGTTAGGTTGGGTTAGGTTGGGATTTAGGTTAGGTTAAGTTAGGTTAGGTTAGGTTAGGTTAGGTTGGAGTTGGGTTGGGTTAGGTTAGGTTAGGTTAGGTTAGGTTAGGTTAGGTTGGGATTAGGTTAGGTTAAGGTTAGGTTAGGATTGGGTTAGGTTGGGTTGAGTTAGGTTAGGTTGGAGTTAGGTTGGGTTAGAGTTGGGTTAGGTTAGGTTGGGTTGGGATTGGGTTGGGTTGGAGTTGGGTTAGGTTAGGTTGGGTTGGGTTAGGTTGGGTTAGAGTTGGGTTAGGTTAGGTTAGGTTAGCTTAGGTTAGGTTAGGTTAGGTTAGGTTGGGTTAGGTTAGGTTAGGTTAAGTTAGGTTAGGTTGGGATTAGGTTAGGTTAGAGTTAGGTTAGGTTAGGTTAGCTTAGGTTAGGTTGGAGTTAGGTTAGGTTAGGTTAGGTTAGGTTAGGTTAGGTTAGGATTGGGTTAGGTTAGAGTTAGGTTAGGTTAGGTTAGGTTAGGTTAGGTTGGGTTGGAGTTGGGTTAGGTTAGGTTAGGTTAGGTTAGGTTAGGTTAGGTTAGGTTGAGTTAGGTTAGGTTGGGTTAGAGTTGGGTTAGGTTGAGTTGGGTTGGGTTAGGTTAGGTTGGGTTAGGTTGGGATTAGGTTAGGTTAGGTTAGGTTAGGTTAGGTTGGGTTAGGTTAGGTTAGGTTAGGTTTGGTTAGGTTTGGTTAGGTTAGGTTAGGTTAGGTTAGGTAAGGTTAGGTTTTTTTTGTCTCCGATCTCCAACATAATCGGAGCTTTGGCTGTTATGTTTATTATTTCTTACTATTCTTATTTATTTATTTCTTAAATTAAGTAGTTTTTGCAGGAGTTTTATGTACATTGTTTTAATCTTTTATTCCTAAAGTAATTTAAACATCTTATTTTTAACAGTTTGTTCTTACACTCTACATTTTTATTTATTTTATTTCTTACACTGTACTAGTTATATTACTACGCTGTGTATTACTTGCTACGCTGTTTTGTTCCTCTTTACGACATTTTGAGCGATTTCGATGCAGTAGTTTAAGAACACGTCTCTTTTTTGACTGTTTATGATGTTCGGTACGTTTTCCCTTACTATATTTTCATTTATCTTGTTTCTTAGTTCTAGTCTTTGTATTGCAGGTATTGGGCAGTCAAAAAGGATGTGTGGGACTGATTCCTGCGTTCCTGGCTCGCATGCGCACGATGAGCTCTCTTTGCACTTAAAGCGATTCAAGTACTCCGAGAACCCACCGTGCCCTGTCATAATTTGCGTTGCAAGTCGAATGCTTCGCTTGGCGAATGAGACCGTGTACAAATCATAATCAGGCCTCCTCCTGGAGCCCAAGGCGGCGCTTTTGGCAAGCTGGTCAGCTCTTTCTTTGCCCTCCATCCCTGCATGGGCCTTGATCCAGAATAAGGTGCTGTTGTCTTTGGAGATGCTGTTGTTAGATTATCTCTGCTCTCTACTGCAAGAGGATGGAGGCAACTATAATTTATGACCGTTTGTAGAGCTGCCATTGAGTCGCTGTAGACTCCAAAGGAAGACGCTGAGTGTCCGAGAATTACCTGTGTGGCCTTGCATATGGCCAGAAGGTCAGCCTGGTAAACGGTGGAGTACCCTGGGAGAGCAAGCTTGATGGCTTTTGTTTCGGTCTCGCTGTTCCACACAGACACGGCAGCGCCGACTTAGCCCTCAATCTTGCTCCCGTCAGTAAATATACGAACGTCATAGTCACTGTTTTGAATGAGCTGCTCTCGATCCACCAGGCTCACGAGCCTCAGGCTGATACGCTTGACGGGATGTGGCGCCTCAATGGCCGGGGCCATCCGCTCGATCTCCCTGTCCCCCAGACCCAGCTGAGGCACTCCCCTCTTGGCCCCGTATAGTGAGGCCGCCTCATGTACTCTGAGATCAAGGGGAAGTATCCCAGCCAGCAGCAGCGAGTTCAGGGAGACCGTCCTTTAGCCCTTACAAATTCTCTGTGCTATCCCACGCTGGACACTACTTGAAGTTGTTTAATCGTCATCAGCTTCCCCGCCGCCGGTGCCCACACGCTAGCAGCGTACAGGATGATCGGCTCTATCGTAGCCGTATAAATTATCCTTATTACTTTAGGGTGGAGACCCCAGCTCACTCTCGCCGCTCTAGAGAGTTGTTTATATATTCCGATGGCCTTCCTGCAGACATTCGCCACGTGAGTGTTGAAAGTCAGCCTGTCATCCATGGTGACACCAAGGAGTTTTATTT
Source organism: Bhutanitis thaidina (assembly GCA_029286595.1). NCBI lineage: Eukaryota > Metazoa > Arthropoda > Insecta > Lepidoptera > Papilionidae > Bhutanitis > Bhutanitis thaidina. The sequence continues at coordinate 16,840,698 of JAGSMS010000004.1, read as the reverse complement.
CCCTGGACATGCCAATGTCGATCCCTCCCATCCTCAGACATGGGGTGTCGTGTTTAAGTTTTCTGGTAATAACCATCGCATTTGTTTTTTCAGGCGCAAATTTAAGCTTATTTTTGACACCCCACGTCCGAACATGTTCGAGAGCGCCATTTGCGCGTCCTTGCACCTCTAGTGCGGTGTCACCATCGAAGACAAGCACGACGTCGTCCGCGAAAGCCTGACCGTACACACCCCCATTCTCTAGGCTTTTTAAGAGGGGGTCCAGGAGGAGGTTCCACAAGATTGGTCCTCCAATGGAGCCCTGGACGCACCCCTGGTGGTGATTTTAGTGCACTCCTCTCCCGCATACCTAACCACTACCTCTCTGTTCCTCAGGTAGCTATCAAATACCTTCCTGAGGTTCAGTGGGCACTTTTCCTCAGCCAGTCGGACTCGTATAGCTGGCCACCAGGCGCTATCGAAGGCTCCTCTATGTCCAAAGAAACCACAACAATTATTTTATTTTCATCTAATTTCCTGTAAATGTGTTGCTAGGTTAGGTTAGGTTAGAGTTGGGTTAGGTTGGGTTAGGTTGGGTTAGGTTAGGTTGGGTTAGGTTGGGTTGGGTTGGGTTAGGTTAGGTTAGGTTAGGTTGGGTTAGGTTGGGTTAGGTTAGGTTGGGTTAGGTTGGGTTAGGTTAGGTTAGGTTGGGTTAGGTT